>VWZZ01005754.1:1633802-1653807 GCA_013399095.1 Psophia crepitans
GGCGCGGCGCAGCACTACGGAGCGGCGTGAGGCGGAGCCGCCATCTTGTCAGCGGCAGCGCCCGGGCGGAGGGGACCGAGCGAGGGGGGGAAGGGATTTTTATCGTACCCGGGCGCGCTGCGAAATGAGCAGCAGCTGGGGAGGGAGTTCGTGGGGCGGCTGGGGTGGGGGGGGAGGACACCCGTGTGGGTCGGTGAGCCCCACGGAGGGGTAACCCCCGTCGATGGGTGCGTGAAGGTGAGCACCGGAGCCGGGGTAACGTACCCGGCAGGTCTGCGCAGCTGAGCTCCCTCCCAGGGCCGCGACGCATCCAGGTGCCTCACGATTTGGAAATGAAAATAAAGCAGGCAGGATGGGATTTGTTCTGATCTCCTGCTTGGAGGTGCTTCCCTTGTTTTTGACCAGGTCTGTGACCCTCTGCAATAAAGATACACTAAAAAGAATTTGCAGTAGGTGAAAAAGCCTCTTTTTCAATCAGTGCTCAAGGAAGGGATAAGATGGTGTGACACAAATGTATGATCGTGTGCCACAAATAGAACATTGTGGGAAGCTTTCCCTTAAACATAAGCTTTGTCCTATATTTTTTGAAACAGTTTATTTCCTTGCTGTGTAGGTCATTCTTAACATTAGGCTAAATTTAGCTGAAGATACACCAGCCGCAAAGACAGACTGTCTCGGAAAGCCTGGATGCAAAACTATTTACATTTGTAGTGACTTTTTTTTTCAGGGAGCTTGTTTAAAGGTAACAAAATCTCGACCATTTAAGTAAAATACCTTGTGTCTGGAAAATTAAAAGTCCGTTAGGTGTATACTCTGGTATACTATTATGCTGCAAGCCATGTGTACAACTTTCATTAATTTCAAGGGTATTTCTACCACAAAGTGAGGAAAGACTGTAGCCCTAACATCTTGGGCCTTTTGAAGATCTGTACCTGAAACTTCAAAACAGTGGTCTAATCTCTGCTGCCAGTAAGGACAGCAGAATTTGTACTTGTTTATGCACTTTGATTTTCAGTTCTTTGTGTGTAAATTTAGCTGTGGGTGGAGTATCCTGAGCCAGATTTCTCCCTATGTGCTATACATACGGAATAACAGAAAGACTTACATGATTCTGTGTTAGATTGACAATGAATTACATTTGCTAGCAAATACTGGATCAGAGCCATCTGTTTCAGAAATTAGCATAGCAGCAATTTGTTTGTTTGGCTTCATCTGTCTATTAGTTTGGTCAAAATCCTCTTGTTTTAGAGACACTATCACATACGGACAGGTCCTGTGATATACTCTGTGCAGGCATCCCATAAAATACATAAATTAGTCTAAAGAAATCCAGATAAAGCAAAATTAAGATTATTTTTCCCCCTCAAAGCAAGTTTGACTTTTTCAGTGCACTTTATCTTACTATATTAAAAATCGTCTACACCTGAACAGTGTACTAATATTAAAGTATTCCTCTCTGAACCAAAATAGTGTTGCTGTACTTGTAGGTGCTCTATCTTTCTGTATATTTTGACACAATTCTGGAATTCTGTCCTGACTTATAGCCTCTACAATGTTCTTTTGAAGAGGTATTGATACTCTTAAAAATTGAGAAGTTTAGCTCCAAACAACAGTCAAGGAAAGCGCATCAATCCATTAAACGATAAGGTATCACCCCAGTAGACAACAGCTTTTCTAAGAGTGGTTCACTTTGAAGCCCTGTATACCTGAAGAAAATGACATCTCTCGTACAGCTTTATTTGCCGTATACTGAGTCTGCACTATTCAATATTTCAGTTATTTGCCTAGATTTTTTAGGTCTCTAATAAAAATTCTACTTAATATGCCAAAACCTTGCATGTACCATTTAATAGTTCCTACTGGATCTGGTTACAGTGCAAATATTTCTCCCCACGCGTAGCGAAAGGTCTATGTTGTTGTACAACTGATGATCATTCTGTGGCATTTGCTCGATGATACAAGTTTAGAGTTAGACGATATTCCTAACTGCCGTTTAAAAATATAACAGAAAATAGTCATCGGAAAGTCTTCTGTACTCTGGAGAAGTGTAAAGCCTGATGTTGTTCTGAAATGCGAATTCTCGTTAGATCTGCCCAACTATGAAGAAATGTGAACGTTTCTTACAACCGAACGGTGCTAACGCATGATTTAGATATGTGCTACGCAAAGTTGAAGATTTAACTCATTTTCACGTTACTTCATATCTTAGTTACATGACAAAAGCAACGACAAAAGCGCCTTCTAAAATAAGAACTTACGTTTCTCCTTCAGAAAAATGAGTCGTGTGTTGTAGGCAATGAAAACGATGTGAAGTCTCGACTCAAAGGACGTGAGTGCTCATTCTACACGTGAATTAGAAAAGCACCTGTGTTGCTTTGTCTACGCGCCTCTGTCTCTACCTGAGCATCTAATTCATGTTACTCCTCCCACGATCCGCCCCGTTTCTTTGTCTAATCTGAGCAACCAACAATAGGATCTACAGAAGTTTAGAAACCTGGACTGAATGGAGGGGGTGTGATTTGCTAAGGAGAAGTGGCTTACTTAGTTCACTGTTAACAACACCCACTGCAGAATCTGCTTTGTATTCCGTTATGATGAAAGAGCAGGACTAGCTAAAGTCAGCTGGTGACAAAATCTGATAGCCTCACGGTGCTGTTAGAGCACAAGGATGAAATTGCCTATTCAGAATACAGCGTTCTGAATCAATACGTTGTTAATGCAAACCACTGTTTTCAGAAAAATAGCAAATGTTGCCAGAAGTAAATATTTATGTATGTCAAGCAATGGAAAGAGAGCAGAAGTGCTTTCTCAAGGTAAGTGTAGAAAGCCATTACAATGCTTGTCTCTGCAACTGACCTATAAAAGTTACAAACACAGCAAAGGCTTTGAGGACATCAGATGCAAACTTTTAATTCCTCCTGCAGCAAAACCGCCATGAAGCCAGCGTCCCGGCATCACAGCTCCCAGTTTGCTCAGTAACACTCACGGAACTTGGGCTCTTATGGGCAGCTTCATTCAAAATTGTCACTTAATTCATGTTACAATTTATTAAGTAGTGATTCCCTGTAGTGATTTTCTTTTAATTGCTGACTGTAAGGCAACACAGTTGTTCAGAATAGGATTTCTTAGAGGTTTTGTTATTAGAGAATAAAAAACTCTTTAAAATGCTTCTGCTTTGAGACAGCAGCTTTTTGTTTACAGTTGGCAGGTGAAGAGGTTATACTTGTGTCACAAGTAAAGGCAACCAAAATTTCTTCCAGGTAAAGGTTGTAGACCTTCATAGCAATCTCACATTTTAGCAGCAAACAATATTTCTTTTGTTCAGCTCTAACCATAATGCATTTAGTCAATGACAGCACTATTAATTTTAGCTAATGCGGCTTTTTTACTTTTTAAAATGCTATGCAAAGCTGTGCTTTACTATAAATACTTAACAAGTCATCCAGATACCGTAAGCTACCAAGTACGGAGAGGACGAAAATGCCTGTGGATCCCATGGAATGATTTAGCCTTGAGGCTCCTGCAGGTTTTATTCAGATTCAGAATAGTAGGAGTGGGGAGGAGGAGATAAATAAAACATTTGTTTCAGAAAGTAGGTGACTTTGAGAGCGCGCTGATTTAAACCACGGCGGCTCATAGATCAGAAGAATATTGTTAAGTGAGGCTAGGGAAGAGCACTGGGCACCAGCCCCCCAAGTGGCGCTTCCCAGTAAAATTCTGCTTTTAACTGTTACTGCACCTTCTCTGAAGTGCCGCACATAATTCAGTCAGTGACTCCACTGATGTATCACAGTCGCCCAAACATGTTTTTACACCACTCATTGAATATGTCGGTAAAGGTCTAATCTCATTTGGATTTATTACGATTTATCTTGGATTAAGCATTTATCTGCTAAGGATTATGAGCTATACTGTGAGGTACTGGTGAACCATCAGAGTTCAGGAGTGTCTAAGCGCATTAGCATGAATCAGCAATACTCTCTTTTGACACAGACTTCACAGTTATCTTTCCTCAATCAACTTTGCAACATTCGTACAGATAAGTATCTAATTTTCATTTAATGCAGGCAGTAACCTGGAAAGCTCTTAGCATCCAGTAGGAGCAAAGCTGCGTTTAATTAGGAGCGGCTTAAAAGATCAGGCCACATGACTTCGTATTCACTCTGCCTTCGACAGTCAGTATAACATCACTGATTTTTTTATACCAATTTAAAAATCTTTCCTTCTTTTTGAAATGTATTTTGGCGAGTTGTCCACTGCTATCCCAACTTTCTACTTTGGCTGATTTGCACAGCCACAAGTGGAAAAAGGACACAGATAAGAAACCAGGATACATTGTTTCTTCATTACCTCTCTGGAATTTTGAGATACTTCTTTTGTTCCAATAGGTTTCAACTGCTTCCCTGTTGGAAGCCATAGTACTGCACCTCAGGAAGAGTGTTGGGTTTCTCAAGAAGTTGGTCTTTGGCTTTAGTTTGTGGTAAAGCCACCAACGTATGCTGTAGTTGCCCCCAAATAGGCTCCTAGCTATTTTCATGCTAATAATTTTGTATATTTATCATATCTTCAAAATCTCATTTTATGCCACGTTAATTGCACAAAAGCTAGAGAATTCCAGTGGCCACTTCAGTTTTGTGTGTTTGTGAGTTTTCCTTACAGCCGGGGTTTTTCCTTCCTGACGACATAACACAAAGAAGGTTTAAATACTTTGAGGAGTCTTTCGTTAACATTGAAGATAAGACCTCAAACAAGAAACAACACAATTTAATGTGTTTACACACCCTTACTAAAGCAATTAGTAAGAAAATATACAGTACGTTTCTACTATTTGCTAAATACTGTCACATTTAGAATGTGCGATCGTGTAACATATGACTATACCGTAGTAGTATCGTTCATTTCGAGGATTGCCTGCAATGTCTTACTTGCTAACCAGGGGGTTTACGCTGTGAAAGTGACTGTAGAGAGAGGAAACCTGAGGTTGTAAGAGGACGCTATTTCCAGTATATCTGCTTCATTAACTGGAGTGAGGTGGTTCCATTTTGGTTTTCATGAGAACAGTTCAAAATTCACATTTCTTTACAGCATTGGGGTATAGCATGCTTTGTTACCAATTTGCATCGCAGTTTCTTACCCAGTTAATGTTCAGAAATTGCAGACTTACAGACACAGCAGTGTGTGTGAAACCACAGCTCATATTTCAGTTATGCAAGGAAAAGATTCAGCTGATGAAAAATTAGATGAAACAGAAGACTGAGAAATGGATGAGCATAGAAAAAAATTGATCTACCATAACTAAAACCTATGATGAATAAGCTGTAAAGAGACATGATCAAAGATAAAGTTATTTTTCAGTACCTTTTCTGTAAAATATCAAGTAGAAAACCACCTGGATTCAGAAGAGAAAGGTTCTGTGATGCAATTAAATTCTTTACCCACTTTCACATGGGTGCGTGTTCCAGGAAGGAAAAAAAGTGAGTAAAAGGTATTTTCTGGTAATGGGATCCATTGACATTGCAGTGGAACTTAGGGTCAGCATGCACACGATATTGATCTTAAACCTGCTTCTGACCTACAAGGATGAGGAGGACATGTTTATTTACTGTTTCTTGACTTCAGCCCAGAACTGCACATGTACAGTGACAGCCCTAAGGATTCGATGGGACGGGTGGCAAACTCTAATGGAAAAGACTCTTAAATGTACTTGGAATTGGAATCATTGAGTTGGAAGGATCCTTTGGAGGCTTTCTAGTGCAAAGTCCTGTTCAGATCAGGGTCAATGCTACAATCCCATCTGTTTGTTTAGGACTTGGTGCAATGAAGTTTCGAAAACCTGCAAAGATGCAGACTCCCCATTCTTTCTGGGCAACCTGTTCCATTGCTTAAATATCAGTGTTTAATTAATTTTTTCCTTATATCCAGTCGCACCTCAGTAATGACCTTAGCTCCATCTTTTTGGTAGCTGCTTCTTATGTATGGGCAGGGGTTTTTTAGGTGTTTGGAAGCTGTCCCTTCTCCAGACTAAACAAGCCCTCATCTCTCAGGCTTTCCTCACTCAAAGAGCAAGTGCTGCACCCCTCTAAACACCTCAGTGCATGTCTGCTCAACTTCCTCAACTTTATCAGCATCTTTCTGGCACAGGGCCCCCAAACTGCACATAATATTCCAAATACTGAAATAGCCTAAAGACTACAGGGTAAAAGGGACTAATTACATCTCTCAATGTACTGTCGATGCACCTGTTGATACAGCAGAATATGCTGTTGGCCTTTACGGCTGCCAGAGCACAGTGCTAGCTCACGCGTGGTGTACAACATCATGGGGAGCCCGTGTCCTTGTCAGCAGAGCTGCTCCTCAGCCAGTCAGTCTGATCCTGTACCATTGTAGGGGGCTAGTCTGTCCCAGGGGCAAGAGTTTTCATGTGTCCTTGTTGAGTTTTATGAGGTTTCTGTCAGTCCATTCCTCCAGCCTGTGTATGTCCCTCTAAACGATGATTCTGATCTTTCAAGTGCTGATGGCATCCCCTAGTTCGATGCCTTCTGCAAGCCTGACAGAGTTGTGCTGTGTTCTCTTCCAAGCCACTGATAGAGAATTCAGTGGTGAAGGTCCAAGGGTAAACTCCCAAGGAATGCCACTTGTGGCCGGCTGTCAGGTGGAGTGGGAGTCGTTAGCCCATGGTGCCCGTCAGGCTCGATTTTCACCCACCCAGCAGTCTACCCATCCACACTAATGTCCCAACTTGGATACAATTGTGCTGTGGGAGAGTGTGCTGAGAGCCTTGCTGCAGTCAAGGTAGACAACATCTACTGCTCTCTCTTTGCACGTCTTGCCATTTCATCGCAGAAGGTAATTAGGCTTGGTCAAGCATGGCAAACCTGGGTAAATCCGTGCTGGCTCCTGTTTCCAATTGCCTTTCTTTCTTCTTTGGAAATGGCTCCTGCAGACTGGCACCGTTACTGTCGCAGAGGACAAGCAGACGCTGACTGGCCTGTGGTTCCCTGGATCATCCTTCTTGCCTTTCTTTAGCATTATGGGCTTTTGGATAGATTTAAGTGTGAAATCAGTCTTTTCACTTCACACACAAAAGAGATTTGACATAGTCCATAGTTATACGCTCCCTGTAAACTGGGACTAAAAAGTCTATAAACAGTTATTGATCTCCACATGCTACTGGGGAAATTTTCCAAGATCAGTGACAGCTTGGAAGTCACTGGCATTTTAAAATTATGGATCACTGCTTCACTTTTTTGGCATTTACAATATTGCATTATGGCAATGAACATGCTAGATGTGTGTATTAAAAAACCAAAATGCTTTTAGCATTTTAGTATTTTTTTGTTTGAACAATATTAAAAATGGAAATTTCTTGATACAATTCAAAAGAATGGTTTTGTTTATTAAAGATATATTCCCATTAAGATGAAGTTAGGATGGGAAAAATGCTTGTTTGTGTGAAAATAATATCTGCTTTCTCAACAACAGCATCTCCTGAGATTTCTTTGATTCATACCTGATTACTTTAATGACTAAACCAAGTTTTAACTCCTGTCAACACTGCAGAATGCAGACAGTTACGGAAGATTAAAAAGTATTTTGCCCTCCCAAGTCATTGTCAACACAACTCCCAGTTATTTTTTCATTCTGGAATGAATTGCAACTGAGAGGCTTAGTTTCACGTCAGTATGCTGTGTAGAGATTGTCACAGCCTCTGGTCAGCCACTGAACTTTCATTATAATTTGGAAGGAGCTGGGCGCTTGCCTACTAAATGGCATGGGTACGTGAAAGGAAAAGGTGTGTTTATAATGTGTTACACGCTAAAATCCCCCCTTTGCTGGAGAAGACAAACTGTTTGGAAATTCCAAGCTTGTTTTATGTTGCCCAGGGCAGGAAGGATCTCATACTGTTAACCCAATGATTTCTCCAGCTGATGAAGGATCTGCTCTGATGCATTCTGAAGGATGTTGCTTATGTCTTGGCTGGAAAAAATTATGTTTTCTGTGCATTGGTCGAGGATAGAAAAGAAGGGGAAATGGTGGGAGGGGTGATTCAGATAATCTTTAGAGAAAAAAAATAATGCAAACATGAATTGAAGATGAGTTCCATATACTTCCAGGTGTAAAACTAACTAGCACAGAGTTAATAATTTACTGTTTCAGATTTCTGCAATGCAAAAAGGGACATTTTAAAAATAATTAAAAAGTTGACTACTAAGATTAGTCTGGCTATTCATGTTTTAACGCAAGGAGTATGTCATAGAAAATATTGTTAAATCTGAATCTGGAAAGAAAAAGCAAACAGCAAACAATAGGCTGATCTGAGCTAAGAACTTTGAATGCAAACTTTAATTGTTCAAGACACAACAGATTTTATTTTATTTCTGTGACAGCGTCATTTCATCCACAGTCTCTCATGAGATGGTTACGTAAAGGTAAGTATTTTGCCTTCTCAGCTTCATTTAGGGAATGATTTGTGATTACTTATCTAGGATTAGGAGTACAGAGACTATTTCAAATGTCTCTTAAAATACATGGTATTGCAAACAACGGATATAAAATGAGATTCACACACATAGCTTTGCTGGTGGCCAAGAACTGCGTTGCAATATGCCGGAAATCCAAACATCCTCCTACTCCCAGAGCCTTGCTGACAGATCTACAACAACTTCTTTCTCTTGAAAAAAGCTACATGCAGAATCAGAATAAGAAATAGAGAAGCTTGCTTATTTTGAGAAACTAATGTAATCTATAAAATGGAAGGTTAAAGATTCCTTATCACTATGAAAATCACATTTCTCTCTCAAAATTTTATACTTTCAAGTAATGCTTGTATTATCTAAAATCCCCCCCAAAACAGAGAGGAAATCTTGTCATCCTTGAAAAAGCAGCATCAGCAGACCCTTAGGATTACTGTCATTGTTTTCCTGTAGAGCTGTTTAGACCTAAAAATCATTGGGCTTCTGCATAAATACAGGGGTGTGCATTAATGGGACTTGATGCAGAAATAGAACCCTAGTTCAGCAGAGCCTCCTTTGTTGAAAAACCAATTAAAAAAGCAAACACAAGGGAGTAGGAAAACAAGTAACTTTTAGAGGGATGTATTTTTTAAACAGAGCATACTCTGCAAGAAGTGTTGTATTAGATGCTACATATTTTAATTAGCTGTTTAGAAAATCAGGTTGACAGTGTCCTTTAATTAGTAGACATTGACTTATTCCACGTGTATTATGGCATAGTGAATCTTATTAAGATAAATGTTTCTCTCTGAAGATACGAAAAAAAAAATCCACTGTCATTTGTTTGCTTACCAGATTGCTCGCCATCAATACGGCTGCTATTTAAAATGATGAATTTTAGTCACATATTTAATTAGCTAATAGCTGATCTCACTGTAGGGTCTTGATCCTCCTTACATGTGTTCTTTCATCCTGAAAAAGTCTTTGGTTGTATCTTGTTTTTGAAGTTTTCGTTTGAAATTGTCCTTGCTACTTTCAAATCTAAAATGCAGTAAATTAAATTATTAAAAGTAAAAATTATTGTGAAAACATTTAAGGTTTTGAGTATAGCTTTATACCTACTGTTCATTATAATATATTGCTACAGGCTATGAAGTTAAAAAAAACACCAGAAGTTTTAAAAGTTAGTTTTTCCACTTGGATTGATGCAGATATTTGGTTTGTGAGAAAATTATGTGCACTTTAAAAGGCTATTAACCAGCTTAAGATTGCAGTGCATTTGTGTACCGCTGCTCGGTATGCTGCCTTCTCACAGAATTCAAGCGGTTTGAGGGCCATAGTTGGAAAGTACAGCAAAGGCCCTTTAGACTATACTGTGTCAAGATCACTATTTAAAAAAAAAACACCCAAAACATGTCTTAATAGTGTTCACATGAAAGACAGTAAAGCTCTCATGGACATCACTGGTTTGGAAGAGGTCTTCTTGGGAGATTTAGTATTAGTTCCTATTGCATGGCCAATGGTGCTTCTCAGTCCCCATGGATTACACCTATGCATGGAGCGACATTCAAGGGAAAATACCGCGCTCGCTTCACAGAAGAGGTAGTATATGCCTGGCCTCCAAACCTCTTATTTCCCCTACAATTTGCAGAGGTATGTCATGCCACCAGTATGAAGAAGATAAGCAAGAAGAACGTTAATAAAGCAGAATTTTCTTTGTTACGGAGACTGCGTTTGAATGGATTGCGGTGGCCGGTGTGGTGCTGCCGAGCAGAACCAGTGCCGGAGATGCTGCAGAAGCTTGAGGCTTTCCTATGAATAACCTGGAGGCAGCCCGGAGCGGTTAGGTAAACCCAGGCTGCCATCCATCGCAAAATGTCTGCAGAAGCTTTACCAGATGCGTTTGTCGCTGCATTTGTAGCTACCTGGATGTGCCTGTACCTGCCATTTAACGCCTATTAGTTCAGCACAATGTATCTATCAACACTGCTGTTACTTGTAAATTAACTTTCTTTAAAAGGACACTTTGAAATAATATATGGTCAGTGATACAAGTTCCTTGGAAACTGCTACAGGTCAGCTGGCTCAAAATTGGAGAATTTGATCGGTGAAAGCAAAGAGCAGGAGGGTGCGAAGAGCTTCGCGGTGATGGGCTAATAACTGATTAATGCTGAATTGGGTGGAATATCCATCAGGCTGGTTTTGCCGCTTTCAGTTCCCTAGCAAATGCTGAGCAGTAATCAAGCTTCAATCTCTACGGAAAGCTGGCTATCTTACTTAGAGTATTCTCTGACCTCTGGAGCATGCTATTACTAAAAGAAGGGCATAACTGACTTTTTGAATACAGAATTATTTGTTCTTGCTGTTGTTGTCCCGTAACAGCATGGATTATAAACCTTACATCCTAGTCATGCAGGCAAAACTCTCTGTTACCTTAGTCCTGCTGCTTAATTAGCTTTTACAATTGGACATTGTTTATATCCCAATAAATGTTGCCTGAGTAAAGACTTCCCCTTAACCAATTATACCAGATGTTTTTCTGTGAAGGTCCTAATTAAATAGCATCTATCCTTGTGTTTGTTTTACATCCTGCCTATTGTGTAAATCTCTGTAAGAGTGGAATGCTGTACTGGGACACCAACGTTTCCGTCACTTTGTGGCTGGTTGCAGCTGCTCCCTTTAAAAGTTTTCACTTACTGTAGGGGAGGAAGGTCCTGATAGGTAAGCTTGAAACTTGGAAAACCAGATCAGTTTCTTGCTGTACAGTGGGCTTCCAAGTGATGCTAAGTCATGTGTGACCCCATCAGGACGGTAGAACTTCATGTGGTGGATGGGGTTACCACTCTAGTGCCCAATCCTGTGGTTTCCAGAATTGTAAGCAAAGGCGGAATTTACTTGAAAACCCTCCTCTATAGGTACCTGTCAAGTTGCAGGTGCCGTGTCTGGTTTGTGAGCAACTCTGCCATCCATTCTAATTTTGGCACAGTTTCAGGAATGGTCAAGGTTAGCTGTCCTAAAGAGTGCTGCACCCACTCCTTAATCAGCCCTTCGGTATACTTGAGCTTCAGTTCTCCTGTATAATGGAACATTACTTTCTGGCGGGTAAGATTTTAAGAGCTTTTGTATTCCAGGTGCTATTTCTAAGAGCTGATTCCTAAGCTGCCACTACTTTCATGTGTGCTCAAAATATGAAAAGGAAATCAGCTTCCTTTCTCTGGTACAGCAGCCACCATCTGAAATGAGTCAATGAGTTCCTGAATGTAGTATTTCAATGCCGTGCAAAAAAGAAGAAGGAGTGAGAGATGTATTAATGGGAACACTGTCTCACTGCCAATCCTTATGGGTCAGAGGATTAAGAAACAGAGTAGCCCATCTGTCCTTCACCAAATATCTTCATTTAGAAGATAAACATGGTAACTACATTTTTTACCGTGTACTTCCTTCATCTGAACTTCAAGTCATTCTAATTTAATATTAATGTTTTAATTTTGAAATTGTCCTTGATTTCAAGATGGATTAGTTAGTAATTACATTAAATGATTTCTGCAGGTTCTGATCAAATACATATCATAGAATCATAGAATAGAATCTTAGAATCACTAAGGTTGGAAAGGACCTCCGAGATCAAGTCCAACTGTCAACCTAACACCACCATGCCTGCTAGATCATGTCCTGGAGTGCCACGTCTACATGTTTTTTGAATGTCTCCAGGGACGGTGATTCAACCGCCTTTCTGGGCAGTCCATTCCAATGCCTCACTACTCTTTCTGTGAAGAAGTTTTTCCTAATATCCAACCTAAACCTGCCCTGATGCAACTTGAGACCATTCCCTCTTGTCCTGTTCCTTGTTACTTGGGAGAAAAGACTGACACCCTCCTCACTACAACTTCCTTTCAGGTAGCTGTAGAGAGCGATCAGGCACTCCTGAGCCTCCTCTCCTCTAAACAACCCCAGTTCCCTCAGCCGCTCCTCATAAGGTTTGTTTTCCAGTCCCTTCACCAGTTTTGTTGCCCTTCTCTGGACATGCTCCAGCAGCTCAATGTCCTTCCTGTACTGAGGGGCCCAAAACTGGACACAGTACTCAAGGTGCGGCCTCACCAGAGCCGAGTACAGGGGGAGATATACCTGTTCATTTCCTTAAGATCTTAATTTAAAGGATTTTTTTTCTTCTATAGGACCACAAACCCTTGCAGGGAGGGGCAAGAAGTTTGCATGCTGTGAAGGTCCCTGAAGCTCTAGAATGCAGAAGATGATGTTATGGATGCAAACTTTAAAAACTTTGTGTAATTTTTTTCTACAGACTCTATATTCAAGGTTGGGGACAGATAATTGGATGTGATTATGTCTTACTGAATATCTACTTCTCAGCCTTGCTGCTTATAACAGGGGAAACAACTTTGATAATCACCGTGTTCAGGAATACCTAGAATTTGGTATTACTTGGACAAAATACATAGACATTAAAGAAAACATGCTGTGTGTTTTATGTCTTCAAACACATAAAATAGTGATTTTAGAACGTTGTTATGAATGTGGTCTTGGTGTAACATTCTCTTAATGACACTAAAGCCAGATCTCTGCCTATCTCAAGATGGCCACGCTGGAGTTTGCATGGGCGGCACTAATCCATGATCATCTTGCTAATCATTGTTAGTCCCAAACTTATCCTTAGAGGCATGACGACCTTTTCCACCTGACTTGACATTATTTCTAGGATTTAGTACTAGATTCACCCTTTAAAAGGAAAAGGTGATCATTGTTAGTCCTCATGGCTTACCTTGGCATAGATCTATTTGATACCTATCCGAGCACGTGTAGACCTTGTATATCATAGGAGAAAAAGACGATTCTTTGTCGCTTAGCATGTGAAAAACATCCTAGGGAAGATGAGTGCATATTTGGGTGAGCCAACTGTTTACCAGGATCTGTTAACAAACGTGGAAACTACAAATGGCCTTTCTGCACTGGGATTTTATTGTGTATTAGTTGCCATGTGTTAGCTAACATAAGCTTATTGCAGTCTGAAGTAAATTCCTGCAATTTCAGTTTACCTCCTCTCTCCCAGCTGCTGCACGTGGTGATTGTCTTTCAGTGATTTGTCACTCCTTTTTCTGTGCCACTGGAACCCAGAGAAATTGTAACTAAAAACAAACCATGAATTTATTTAAAAAGTATGGAACTTAACAAGGTTCTGAAGTCCATTATGAACTTTCCTCTAAAGAATTAAATTTCAGCAGAGGGGGCAATAATCAGTATCAAGACAGCAAACAATTGTTCATTTCATCCCAAATTAAGTTCTGATCTCTCATCTTTCCAGATGTTCAGTAGCTACATTAAAAGAATATTGACAGGGTAGATGCTAAAAAGGATTAAAAGATAGAGGAGAATTGTAGGGTTTATAGAATATTAAAGTGCAATGCATAAAACGTGTCCTATAAATATAGGACAGAGTCTGGAAAATATCCATAATAATACAAAAATATTAATGAAAAACTTATACTTAGATATTAAATGATTTTCAGTAAATACATAAAATCACCCAAGCACATATTTTAATTTCTAAGCATAGGTGTAGTAATCAGTGCCACCATGACTGTGTCAGGATCACGTAGACCCCTTGGAAGCATCCGCAAAGTAACAGCTTGTTTAGCAGCTACGTGATTAGAAACTGCTTGGAAGTGCTTTCACTACTGAGGGCTTCCAGGGAATTGCAGGGTTCCAGTGTGGAAGTGTTCCTTGGGCCCCTTCTACCTGTCTCTGAATGGCACAGAATACTTATTCTCGTTTAGCATTACACTTCAGGTTTGAAATTCCTAAACTGGCTTGATCCACATGTTCAGCTCCCAGTAGAACCCACTTAGTCCTTTGTCATTCCCAGATGAAGTGCACTTTTGTCATACCTTTCTGTGTATACTTTTCTGATGAAAACTTAAAAACAAAGGTTCTTTATTTCCTGAAAATAATTTTAAACTATCAGTTTTGTAATAGGAAGTGTTTGCTCCTGTCCTTGGGTAATGTTTCTTTTTCCATTCTGCACCCAGGTGGCTGGCACCTTTCTTTCTTTCCTAGCCAAATGCAGGGCATCCAAATGCACACTGGCATTCAACCCTCCACCAAAGCCCTGTCCCGCTTAGAGGAACACTGTAAGAGGAAGGAAGTGTGTCCGAGAACGCACTACATGTCGGCGGTCCCCTGCTTTTACAAGTTCAAAAGTGCTTGCAGAAGAGTGGAAATCAAGGTAGCATTCAAAATCCTGGAGTCACAGATTGCTCACCTTCCATACTCAGCATGGTCGTAATCTACAGATCGGGTTCCTTCAGGCTGACAGTTTCTCCCTGTAATTACACAATATTGATGCATATCCGTGAGGACAATGGTTAGGAACAAACAGTTCAAAATAGCCATAAAATGTAAAATTAAAGAAAGTATTTTCAGGAGTGAAATGAGATGATGCTTTGCCTACATGGACACAAATTGATCCAAGTTTTCTGATCACGGTGTCTCAGGTTTCATACCAGTGATTTCAGCATAACTTTTTGAGTATTTCTGAAGTCATGCACAGAATGAAGGGAGACACGTTTTGACCTTTCCAGACTCACTGCATTTTAATTTTTCCTGGGCTTAGAAATAATATAGAAAAACCCAAGAGGTAATATTACTTTTGTACAGAACATCTAAAGTTATACTAGGCATGTTTAGAATACATTAAAGATACTGTCCTAACACAAGAAATTTGCAATCTGCTTTTAGATATTACATAAGTAATGAGAGCAATAAATGCTGGGAGAGAGTGGATCGAGCTTACAATAACAAGATTATAGCATTCCTCCAGTATGTATGGGTATTTTAAAATTCACTTCAATTTTGCTACCTCAGTTTAGGCTTTGGTTTATCATTTTGGCCCTCTTTTTTTCTGTATCAGATTTAATTTTCTGTCTGAGTCCACCAGACCATAACATCCTGGCAAAAAACTCTGTACTCTTTTGGTTTTTTTAATTTTAAACTTGGACTACACCTGCTCTTCTTGCACAGCCAACGTCGATGGCCTGTTTCTAGCAGAAATATCATCACGGCCTTTTGTCTGACAGTAGTCAAAGTTGAAGTACCGATAGCACATATACTTGAATGCATGCACTACTTTATTCTACACAGGAAAAGTCATACAAAACCCCAGTAATTACATGATTTCTACACAATTATACCTGGATTTTTAAATCCCCACTTTGAAGACCCATACCATACACACCATACCGTGTATAAGGCGTGTGAGATGCATGCTAAACTCGTGCTAATACTGTATCTTCTCACACTCATCCAGCCTTAACAGTCACTTAAAAACAATTTGTGAAAATCAATACTGCACCTTACCAGCTTATTTGTAATGTATAAAAGAGGGTGGGGTTTGCCAATTTTTTAAACACTGTGAAAATATCAGGATTGTAAAATCGGATTTTTATTTATTTTCTTGGAAGATTGGTTTTCTTGCGGTTTCGACAGATATGTATTGACAGCAGCCACCTCGAGCTGAATCGAAAGTATTGAATGTGTAATGCAAATCATTCTATCTTCAACATATCTGAATTATACTGATGTTAAAAAAAAGTGATTAGAAATCTTTTTTCCTTTCAGTCTTTGCTCTTCTGGTATTATGGTTTCTCATGTTCTTCAGTCACCACACAGTCTTGCGCGCTGCAGACAAAAGATAAACAAAATTGGAATATCTAATGTTTTAAATACAAGCACAGATAAAAAAGTAAAACATACTCCTCAGGTCCTTATAGATTATAAATAGAAAAATGGCACAAATCTGCATTTAGAAAAATAATTTTTTTCTCAATATTTGTAATGGAGTTGTCAGTCACATTAATTTTTATGTAAATTTACCTAAGCTGATGAATCATAACTGAGTTATTGCCTAGTCTGCCTGGTTTTGGCCAGCATTTTCATTTTTATTTCCATTGCCTCAAATTTATTTGTTTATATAAGGGATTTTACAAGTCCCCTCCAGAACCCCTGACTAACACAGCAAAAAGAGGGGGCCTGCTTCAAATCACTTGCAGTCCAACACAAGAAGTGGATGCAAGAGACAGATCAGAATAAGACACCACTAGTCACCATGACAGACAGCGATCTTGGCACACAGCTGACTTCATTATCATTCCTTCAGGAGACATCACAGCATAGGAGATTTTTAGGGAGGGATTTGAAGGAGGAAAATTAGGTGTGTGGGAGTGAGAAGCAGCAGCGAGGGAAAGCACGAAGGTGCTGGTTTGAAAATGTAACAAGTAGAGAGTTATTACTGAATGAAATGTGTGGGGGGAAGACGCTGATTTCTCTATAGGATATTAAAAGATGATAGGGTGGGAATAAGCTGTAAAGAGCCACAAAAGTGAAGGAGCTTTCGCTTGCTAAGATGCTGAAGGAGGGGGGATACAGTGAAATAAGGAATATGGCTGAAGTGATGAATGTGAAGATAACCAGGGCAGCAGTGTTTTGCAATGGTGTTCTGTTATTCTTTGTTGTTTTGTCATGTCCAAAAATAGATTGTTAGCTTTGGAAGGGCAGGGGACCAAAGATGTCTTTGTACTAACGAGCACCCTACCATATTTTCAGGTGCTCTAAAAATGCAAAAGGAATAAAAACAAGCAAGTGCTTCTCCTGAATACTATTTCCCTTGTTCTTCAAGTTACACTATTCCGTTATCTTTCTATTTTCAAAAGAACTTTCTACATGAACTTTCCAGTCCTCTCTTGTCAAATTAACTTACTGTTTTTGGAAAGACTGCATATCATCTATATTTAACACCATTTCAGCTTGGTGAGGTGACTATAACATAGCATTAAACTCAGACTAAAAAAAATGAGTGTGGCATTTCTAGGTTTTTCAAGTGTGTTAACTCAGAAGAGCTAATTTGACTGGGAAAAGTGCTTTCCCCCAGATGCCTTGGATTTCAATAGACCTTCCTGCAGGTGTTTGAGTTAATGGAATGGCAGTTAGATGCAAAAGGCCTTTGGATTAGTATTTGTGGTCACCCTAGAAGTGAGTCTCTCAGAGAAATGTGAATAAAGAGGTTATCTGAAGAACTGATATGGAAGGTTTCTCCACAGGCACTTAATTCTTAGAAATTTACAGATGAAAAATGCTATATGAGTATTAATAGATAGGAATGAAATATGGATGAGAGGACAGTAAAGCTAGAATAGCAAGTAGAACAAAGGGAATAAGGGGAGTTGGGGACATGGAGAGGAACTGCATTAGAGCTGCAGACTTGGTCAGAACTGTCTAAGTAAAAAAAAAGAAAAAAAAAACCCACAAAAAACCCCAAACAATGAAGGTTTAGATAGTTTAGGGAAAGGAATGAAGAGGTGAGTAATATGAGAAATTATTCGAAGGAGGCCTGGGATGGGACATGGCTATCAGGGGGCCTAAGATAAGAGGGTTGTTGCAGGATAAAGGATGACCAGAAGCAAAAAAGTCTTAGCTACTGATACAGATATTGTAACCTTTTCACAGAGAAAGACAGACTTGATAGTGTAGACAGGCAGTATAGACAACTAAAGAGGAAAAGAAACAATCAGGTTTTTGTGATGGACAGACAGGTAGGATGTGCTGTAACATGGAGAGATTCCAGAAGAGAATGCGTTTGTGTATGCTAAGCCTGGATTGGTGCTGATAATGTTTCTCAATGGATGTGCAAGAACTTTTAATGTAAGCAATCAGTGATGAGATCTGAATGGACAGAAGAAAAAGGTCAGGGTACATGCAGCATATTCTGAACAGGGATGTCCCAGGATCGTTTGACCAGCAGTGAACCAGGAGGAACAAGGGTGATCTCCTAGCCTGGAAGAAGAGTTTCAGGGAGAGGATGCAGGATGTGTGTGTACTTATTAGTTCACTGCCAGCAGTAAGACAAATCAGCCTTTGTAGTATGCTAGTGACCACCTATAGTTTATGAAGACTGCAGAGGGAATAGTCTAGAAAATATTTACAGAACTTGGATCTAGATGGCCCTTGCTGAGTGAAGAACAGTATCCCCACTCCAGTATTCCTCTGTGCAAGGGTGTATTTTCTAATCCCATCACAAAGTCCCCTTGATACACCACTTCAGATAGGTATTTCATCAAGTCACTGGCACAGGAACGTGGCTAAAGTAATAGTAAATTAGCTACTTACTGAAGGAAGATACCAAGAGTGAAGAGAAGTAGATGAAGGAAGCCTAAGTGCCTAACACAACAGCAGAGGAAGAGAAACCACAAAAACAGATGCTGCAAAAATAATCAGAAAACTATGAATTGAAAGAAGAATGGGCAAGATCGCAAAAGTCAGGGAGAAAGGAAACAACTGATCCTATGGAAAAGTATAGGCATGTAGAACCTGCAGGTATTATCTACTTAAGTCTTGTTAAGAGGAGCTGAACTAGAGCAGAAAAGGCATGTACCAGGTAGGAAGATAAAGAGGTAAAGTGATGTTTAAAGAACAGAACTCTAGATGGAGAAAGATACAATTTCAACTGCCTTGATTTTTAAGCTTGGAGTGTTTCACTGGCTGGTCACTGATCACTTGGAAGTGGTGACATTAACTTACTAGCTATGAGGAAACAAACACTTAAGGGTGTACATAGCCGTAAACACAGTCCTGCCTGTTGCCATTACTCAGCATTGCATGCACACTCCCTGTTTCCCAGTTTTAACAGCCACCCGATTTGGGGTGCATTCACCCTCATGTTTCTACACGTGTATGCAAACGCATGTTTCTGGGCCTTGAAGCTTGTAACATTGCGCTTGTCCCGCGGCTAGCCTCACTCCTGTGAGCTGGGGACTTTTGTCTGCGTTGAGGACATACAACGAAGCTTCCATTGCAGCCTTGCACTGGTGAGACGTGCAGGAGCAGACCCAGCCTGCTGGATCTCTTGGGGAACACACACATAATTAGCCCCTTTGCACCAAAGGCTTCATTGCTGTGTTTGCCACATGGTGAGTGTCACCCAGCGGGCCTGCGAACACGCGCACACAGAAACCCTCCCGTGCCCAGGAAGCAGCACCGTATTTGCCATATGGTCAGGCTCACCTGCTCGGGCTGGGAGAAGGAGACAGCCGGGCAACACTCACACACATAATGAAGCTCCCCACTGGGCTGCCTTAAGAAATTAAAAAAAACCCCACAACAAAACCCACAAAAAACTGGACATAACTGCCACACGATCAAGCTCACCTGCTGAGTTTTGGGGCAGGGTGGTGTACACACACACACACCCACACCCACCCACCCCTCCACCCAAAGGGTATCTCCTCACAACGGCTGCGCTCCAGCCCAGCGCGAGGCTGGAAAGCAGGGGTGCACAGAGACCCCTAAGCCCCGCTCCCCTCCGGGCTGCAAGGCTGTAACTGCTCCCTGATCTGGGTGGAGGGGGACGTGCACCTCCATGACGAGCCTCTCCTCCTCGGGGCCCTGTTACTACCACAGGATCAACCCGACTCCCCGCGGGTGGGGGCTCAGGTACCCGGGTACCGCCCCCCTCCTCCGGGGCGCTGTTACTGTAATTGCCGAGGAAG
>VWZZ01005754.1:1653934-1729521 GCA_013399095.1 Psophia crepitans
GCCCCTCACGCGGCGCGCCCTCCCCTCACGCACGGCCGCCCCACCCGCGAGCACCGCGCCGGTCGCCGACCGGGGCGAGAAGGGCTGCGGGTGCTCTGCGCCCCCCTGCCCCATCCTGGGCCGGGCCTGACTCCCCGGGACGCCGGGAGAGGCTTTGCCCGGGTGCCGCCCGTCAGCGCAGCCATCCCGCTGCCCCCCTTCACCGCGCCGCCATGGCGNGTGGGGGGGTGGGGGGGATGACAACAAATATGGCGGAGAGGAGCAGGACGGCAGAGACGGGTCAGTGCCAGCCGCAGTCTCCTGGGCGGGGGGAGAGGGGAAGAGCCCCCCTTCTCCAGGGGCTTCTGGCAGTAGGGGGGGGCCTGCCTCGCAGTGGAGTGCGGGGGACGGAGCCCTTCTCTCAGGGGAAAGGGAGGGAAGCGCCTCCTGGCCGAGGGCACCGAGGTGGAGAAGGGGCTGGGGCAGAGGCTGGTGCCCAGGCCCCGGGCGGGAGGCCTCTGCCCAGGGAGCTGTGGAGAAGGGCAAGGCCCCTTCCCTTGGGGGTGAGAAGCATCTTCCCGGGGCAGAAGCGGTTGTGGGGAGTCCCTTCAGACAGGGAGAGGGGGAAGAGCCCCCGGGCACTCCAGCCCTGTCTGAGGGGGGGTTGCCCCACTGTGGGGAGGAAGGTGAGAGGTCGATAGCCCTGCTCACCCAGCAAACGAAACGTGGGGCAGAGCCCCGGTTCTGCCGAGGAAGAAGCTGGTGGTGGGGCAGCCTGCGCTGCACACCATCCTCCCCACGCAGGGGCAGAGCTGGCAGTGGTGAAAAGCAGAGCAAATCGGTGGTGCACATCAGTTCCCCTCACACAAGAAACCGTGACCTGCGTTATTTAGAATGAAAAAATAATATGTGAGTACACGGGGTTGTGATTGAAACTGCACCACAAGGCTGATAGCTTGTTGGGGTGGGTGACCTGCAGGTGCTGCTTGACCTGTCCTGGGAGGCGTAAAGAACCCAGAGGCTGCGGAGGGGCAGCGTGCTGCACACCTTACATCTCACACACGTCATTCTGTCACCTTAAGGAAGGTGCCAAATGTTATTCTTCCTATTCAGGATGTATTAACAATGGCTCTGACTGTGTATATGAGGATAAGTGTGTCCGTGAAACTAAAGTTTTGTGTTTCCTCATGAATTATAAGGATCTTCTAGATATAGGGGTCTTTTCTGTTGTAACGAAACACAGTTTTTTGCAGCCCACGTGAAAAGAAAAGCCTTCCAAATAATTTGTGAAAATTACAGATATTGACATTTGGAGGATGAAACAAAGATAATGATAGTTTTTCTGAATATTTAATATCCCACAGTGTCATACATAAAGTATCTGGGTTCCTGGTCCAAGAGTTCATTTTCCTAGCCTGCTGTGTTAGCTGCTGTGCCTATGGTTTTCAGCCTCAGGAGCGTCTCCAAATGAAGATGCATTGTCTGTAGAACTGGTTTGGGTTTTTTGGGGCACTTAAGGTAAAAAAAAGAGTGATAAATATGTGAAATACTGATGTGCTCTGGGAAACAATACTACAAAGGCTACATCTAAATGGATTGGCCATCAGGTCCTTGAATTCCCTGTGGCCAGACATGCTGTTTATGAACCCCTGAAACCACACTGTGAAGTTTATTATACATTAAACTTGTCCCACAGGCAGGTGATTATTTTCATCCACTGTGTTGTGCAACACTGTCCTAAACACAGCTGATCAGCTCTGACTACACTGTGAAACAGCAAACAAATCTCCAGTGGCCACTTGACTTTGTCAGCTTTCCTGCCTACTTCACCCACCAATGCCTGTGCCTTTGACAGTAACTTTCTTTAATGTATAGTATAACTTTCCTACTCTTCCACATTAGCACATAAACTTACTTTTATGCTGTGTTCTCAGCTGCATTATCTAAATATGCAGCCTTACAGTATTTGCCTTTATTTTTAACATTGTCCAGAACTTTCTTGACATCTAACCATTGCAGCTAACTAATCAGTGATTTTCTCATAAATGTTGCCTTTCAGCTTGTGCTGAAATCATGTTTTGTTGCATGATCCTGATACTTGTCTGCTTAAGTTTTGCAGTGTCTGTCTGGCCATTCTGCAAGTCTTTATTTGCTGGTCCTTCTTTTTTTGAGAATTCAGATGAGGAATTAAAGATGCAAAGAACCACAAAGATAGGAATAAACCCCAAAACTTTCAGAGATCAGTGGGGCTTGGGAAGCAGACTTATGATCTTGGCCTCTTTTTAAGAAAGAATATAGAAAGTAGGCTCTGGAAAAAGACGTGGAGTTGTTTGTATTTTTGTTGTTGTTGTTTTCGCCTTTTTTTTCCCCCTAAACTTTGGTTTCTGGCTGTCAACTGATACTAAGACCTCCTTGGTGGGTCCCCAAAAGAAGCTGTCTGTCCCCCTAGTGTCTGGTGATACTGACACTGTTGGTGAGGACGTAACATAATCAGGGAATGTTCCTGTTCTTGGTGAGTTACAGAGTTATTAAAGGAAACTTATCCATTCTTTATTGCAACACAGATTACTGTTACAGACCATTCTTTGCCAGTTTAATTCAGTAACCTGTGTTTGACAAGAGTCAGTGTCAGGGAAAGATGTCAGAAAAAAATATAATATGCACTTACAGAAAGGTGATTCTAACCATTTTCTTCCAAAACATTATCTGATACTCAATTCTATACATCTGAGATGCTTACACCCCCTCTAAACTCTTAGCTTTGAAAATAAACTGTGTCAAGACATTTTGTATATTAATTATACTTTATGGAAAGCATACCTTTTCATAATATAAGATTTTTTAATTTAATTTTTCTTAGTATCTCCTTTCTCTTCTGTTTAGGAAAGTAAATCTGTTAATCTTTCTTTAATAATAAGTAATCAAAATTATTGTTTCCATATATTAAAATCTTTTCATATTTCCATTCCTTTTTCATGTAGAGGATTTTTGTTTCTGTAGTAAATTTCACAAATTTTTAAACTTTTTTTTTTTATTGGAGAGGGGGACTAGGACACTCAGAATTGCACAGAATACCTCAAAAGAGGGACTATTATCGGCTTTTATTATACTGTTATGCTTAGCATTATTGTCTATATCATGGTTTAAGCCAATCTATGTATTTCAAATAAGATTGAGGCTTAATATGAAAGGTAGATTATCTCACATCTGTCTACTGCAGAGTTCATATTCTGGTAGTATCCTCTCTGGACTAGGCAGACATCTGGTCTAATCCATTAAAATAGTTTCTGTGTTCTGATGTTTGGTTGGAGTGCTGTAAATCAACTTGCTTTACCCTGGATTAATCAATCATTTTCCCATTGCAGTTGGCTCCTTAGTCCTAGCTGGTTTCTCTGAACTGCTGGAATCAGCTTTCTGCAATAAACCATAGATTTCTACGCTTCCCTCTTTGAGTTTCCAGGCTGAAGCCTTCATGTCTCAAGCTGGGAATCCAAGTTAAATGCAGCTTAAATCTTGCCATATGAAGTCTGCAGAATGAGTGATTAAGACTAGTTAGTTACTTCCAGCTTTTTGGTGTGATTTCCAGTTGTTCTGCTCAGCTGACCTTGATGTCTCAAACCTTTAGAAGATACAGGATACAGCAAAACGGCCAGTTCCGTCAAGTTTCTTTGAAAACAGATCAATGTTATTTTTCCAATTCTGTGGTAAAGAGAACCTTATTAACTTCTCTAAGGAAGGTTTTGGACTAGGTCAAAGAGAGTACTGCCTGTATTAGTAATTTTTTGACCCATGAACCAGATGAAAGTGTTTAACTTTTCAGACATGGATCCAACTAAAATTTCACAAGTTATGTCGTTCTCCCTAGGTTACTCTTAGTCTCCTAGGGATCTATATTACCCTCAGAAGCCTTGCTCCCAGAGACCTGAATGATCAAAGGGTGCAGGTTATCTCTGAGTTTTGTAATAGTTTTCTGTCTGGGGCAGCTGTATATTAGCCTGGACTGACACTTCTAATATGTATTATTCCACAGTTGCTAGTAATTTTGTGGATATTAGTATTTCTGATATTTCATCGAGTCATCGTCACTGCAATCATAGTGAAAGAAAAAAAAAAAGGCCCTTACTCACAGTACTGCACAGGATATAAATATATGTCTTTAGACCAAAGATCCTTGTTATCAGAACAAACAGATTTCCCAGCTGAATATGTAGTTTTTCATGTTTATTTACATTGTCATGATAGATACCTTGCAGAGTAACGTTAAGTCACATTTCACATTAAGAATGGTTAGGATTTTTGAAAGCATTCACAGTCAGGCTGACCTGGCTTCAGGGAGGAGAGCTTCAAACCACTGCTGGATGCTGAGCCCCCACTCAAAATTTGGGCAGTAATTAACATTTCTAAAATACTTAGTGTTGAGATCATTATTTTAGAGATCTGCATGTGGAGGGCCTGATTAGATAGCTGTGTAAATTCTGCAGTGTTTTCTAATTGATTTTAATATGATGGTGCTGAGCTGAACTATTTTGAAAGATAGCTTTTGATTATACTTTCAAAAAAAATAGTTATTCTTTCAAAAATATTTAATCATATAGGGTACGAACATGTTCTAGTATCAGGAACATAATGCTTTTTTTTTTTTTAATGTGGCCTTAATTATTAAATAAAAAGCTTAAGTAAGACCGCCTAATTTATTTGTCTGTTAGACCTTTTTGATAGCTGGAACTTCTCATTCACCGACTTTATCATGAGGAAATTTAAAACAGGAGAAATTGGCTAATTACTTTAACAATATTATTTAATCTTGGTCTTTAAAATAACACCGTATGTCAGTGGCTCTTCTGGTCTTCCAGGCAAACTTAATTTCTTCAACTGATTTGTCCTTTCTTAAATTCTTTCTGAACTTTCAATTGTATGTAAACAATATAGCTTACTTTCTCATATACACTACTAGCCTGTAAACAGAGCTGAATTCCAGTGTTTGGTGAAAAACATTGCAGTCTTCATGCTGAAAGGGATCTGGCCACTATATCCTCCTGTCAACACGAAGAGATTTCAAAAGTCAGTGGAAAACTGTAAGGGTACTGGGCCCAGGCTTGTTTCTAGAATGCTGCAGGATATATTTGTTAGTAAATTTGAAGCACTCTGTAAGGCTATGAACTACTTCAGTTTTTACTGCTTAAGGTGAAATATTCATTGAAGAGATACATAGAAATTCACTATAGTTGCTGCAGAAAATATTATAATTTTTTATTATACTCTGTTCCCAGTAGACTGATACTCAACTAATTTCCAGCTTCTTCAGTTATCTAGTGGAAACAATCCCCACTAGAAGAATTCACTGAAGAAGAGCTGCTAGTATATTTTTGGTACTTATAGCTTTGATCATATTTCTATTACATAATTTGCCATATAAGGAGACTTGAGAAATACTGATGAAGGCTTTATACAGCCAGAAGATATAATTTCAGAAAAAGAAAGAAACAGGAATGTGTTGAGTATTCCAGTTTCCACTTCCTAATGGTTTACCATTTCCTAGCCATATTTCAAACAGTTTGTTCTTTGACAAATAATCAAAGCTTTTGGAAGTTACTTACCTCAAGCCTTCCCACGTTTTTTCTTTCAGTGAAGTTCAAAGCACCCCATTATTTATTAGCGCTTGTGAAAGGAGATTTTTGAATTTGCAAAAAGTAAACTGAGACATATTGAGAATTTTAAGAGGTTTTATACTGAAATTTGTAAAACACGTTTCTGCAAGTTTCTTTAGTGTTGCTGTCACTGTATTTAGTAGGCGAAAGTCTCACGCAAAAAACCAGACCAAACTCAGAATGCGTTTATGTGGCCTACATAGCCTTTCTATTTTTTGACGTTCAGCTTTATAGATACAGTGTTGATTAAAGTAGTTGCCAAAGTCACCTTCCTGTGTTAAAATGGCTTGATCTCCACATGGGGCCATTAACAGGCCTGGGAAACTTAGGTCTGCAGCACAAGCTCCCTTTCCAAATGGCACACCTAGTAGCAATAGCTGTTGTCTTTCACAGAAGAAATGGCCAACTTGTCTTAGAGATTTTCCTTCCTCCTGTTCCTCTTTCCTCCAGCAACACCTGTTTAGGGACAAAAGCAGCAGAGTGAAATCACTGTATTGTCATCTTTGGTACAGATATTTGCTGCTAACGTCACTCTGATCCAGCAGTGCTGCCTCTGATCAGCAGTGGTGCTGCTGGATGCAGGCTGGCTCCACCAGACCCACCTAGATGTATGCATCGTGCTGCATCACTCTTGTTTCTGGGGGACTGATTGTGCTGTCCTTTTCCAGACCTATGTGATTCTATAGAAACCAGCTCAGATTTCTCAAGTAATCCCCGAAAGTAGTTGGCATGCAGAGCCTTGATGCAGAATTGCCATGTTTAGATTGCATTGTAACTGAGATAATAAGTTCTTCCAGACTCAAGCTGTGTCTGCAATTAATCTGCAATAGAGGTAAACCAATTTACAAGTAATTGAGAGTTGGTTATGGGTACACATCTCTGTGTCCCGTATCCCAGCTTCACTGTCACATTGTCCCTACAACTCATCATTTTCTTGACATTGCCAGAGAAGCCATGCCTGTCATTTAAGAAGTGCTATATTTTTTAACCTTAGATTTTAAAATATGATTTTTTTTGAAGTAATTTTACCATTTGTATGTTAGAATGGTTTGGAAAACTCTGCTCTACTGAAATAATAATAATGACTTAAATTTCATTTTGTCACAGACTATGCAAATTCAGAGCTCATAGAGTCATAGAATCATTAAGGTTGGAAAAGACCTGCAAGATCATCTAGTTCAACCATCCTCCTACCGCCTATATTACCTACTAAACCATGTCCCTAAGTACCACATCCAGCCTTTCCTTAAACACCCCCAGGGACAGTGACTCCACCACCTCCCTGGGCAACCCGTTCGAATGCTGGACCACCCTTTCCGAGAAGAAATTTCTCCTAATCTCCAACCTGAACCTCCTCGGGCGCATGTGGACTTTAGTATCAGATCTAGGGTCCTGATCCTGCAAAAGTTTGGCATTGAGTCAGATGTATATATGTGTATAGTAAAATGTTTTCATGATTGGTTCTATTTTAGGATAAATGGTATGTTAAGGTTAGAGACTAGAATATATACAGTCTGATACATATGTTTTCTAATATATGTATGTTTCCCTGTTCTCTCAGAATGATTAACTGGCTGATTTTATAGAAACATTGTGGCAAAAATCAAATGTAGGAAAGGAAGCTAGAGAAGAAGGTAGTTGCCTTAAATTATTATTATTATTGTTGTTAAATAAAAAAGCTATTTCATTTACATGCTAATTCATAGAGCTATTTACTTCACAGTGGATCTCACAATCACGACTGAAAACTGGCAAGATTTTTGTTTTACATATTCTTTCATAACCACCTTGAAAAATGTGTTGAATTTCAGCCTCTCCAAAAGCAAGTGGAACGTCAGTTCCCGTGAATCACCCGAGCAGAGCAACAGGAATCCATTCCAAAGAAAGCCCAGCTGGATTCATTACAGCTCTACTGATGTGTTTTCATTTGCAATAAGCAGCAAAGTTACTGTACCATTACAGTAAACTTCAGAGCTGGGTGACACCTATCAAGTGACTGTCATGTTTTCATGCATATGTAATGCAGGTGAGAGAGTATGATGCACTTGATCAATGAAAAATTCCTCAAATAACCTATAAAAGTCCCAAGGCGGTGGCATTATTTCAGAGGAACTGTCCATGTAAAACAGGATTGCGAGATAAACATCTCTGTACTACTTACCTATACCTGAGGTCTGTAGTACTGCAGAATAGCAGATATTTTGTAACAAGACAGAATACCAGTGTATCTGCTGGTTATTTTATTTCTAAGCATACAAATAATCAGTAATTTGATCTCGGAGCTTTCTGTATGTAAGCCTTCTTGTAGGTAGAAGTTTGGCTTGTTTTCTGAATATTTGAAATACTTCGTATGCATTTCATATTCCTGTAAATGTTGTATGGTCTTAACATTTTCTTAGTTAAAAGCCTGCTGAATACGGTGTATTAGTAGTGTTCTCTGTAGTTAGAATCCTGTTGTTACGTTGCTGATGCAAGAGAATTAATAGATCAAGTTTGTCTTGCTGTCATGTTTATTTAAGAAAACAGGAATTCTGACACAAAATTTAAATCTTTTGCTATACAGTACCTATAGTTTGTGAACAAAATAAAACACTGCAATGATCTAATTATTTGACATGAAATACTAGATTATGTTAAAGTGTTTCTTAACTAAAGAGTAAATTCACCAATGTGAGTGGGCAATGCTTGAGTAGAAGAAATTCTCAGTGACTTAAAATACTACTTTTTGGAATGGACTGTTTTGGAAGGTAATGGGAAAGATGCTATTCTCAACTAAGAATTTAAAGGAGGTGTTTCAGTGAGTAATTATAATTCTGGCAGTAATTAGTAGTGTAACTGATTTCAGCAACCTTGGGGAACAAATTATTCCAGAAGTAGTACTAAAATCGCCAAATTATTTTAAATATGAGTAGTCAAGAAGAAATTAACATCTTTGAAACTACTGTTGACTTAAATTCACTGACAGAAGATATGCCTGCTTCTAAACAAAAAGTAAATAGGAAGCAAAGGTAAACCCTTGTCTTTAAATTACAAATATTCAAGACCGAAGAAAAAATAAAGTTCAACCCAAAGAAGGAGGCATGAATTGTAGCGCGTAATACACAAGATGGTAGTTCTCAGTGAACTTAACATTGTCCAGTTTTCACTTATCACATCATAACGATAACCCCAGTGGTCACAGCAGTGTGCGATTACCTCTCTTCCAATAATTTGTGAAGTACAGGGTCTTGAAGAGGAAGATAGTGCAATGCAAAACTGCTGCTGTGTTTCCCCACAGGATTTTGTGCTCTGTGGAGTCCTTGTGGAAAGCCTGATTTCCCGTAGACAAGAATTCATCACCAGCATAAAGATGATAGTGATCAAGTCAGGAATGGAATTCAAGTCTCTTGGATGCTATCCTTCGGCTAGTGCTATTTCTTGAGGTTTTTCAGAAATATCTTTTAATAAACATTTTTCAGGTAATCATGCTGCATTTAAAAACCGTGTCTAAGAAAGGTTTTGGAAAATACATAGTATATACATGTGTCTCATTAATGTACCTGAAAGTATAAGCTGGATACCCTGCTTTTGTTAAATCAATGCTTCATCCCTAGGGCAGCTGTTGGAACACTGACACATGCCCAGAGATGTATGTATATTTGCTTATATACATAGCATATATCCACGAAGCTTTCCCTTCCTTTCCTCCCACTTTCTCCATCCTGCCCCACATATAGTACAAAACCAGCTGTATAAAAGCTGATTTCTGTCAGGATTAGGTGGCATGGGAAATATTTCCAGCATTGTAGGATAGCACCAGTGAATACGTCAACCATCAACCTCTTCTGCCAGTTTTGTGGGTGGTATCATGAGCTTTTGCCCTTACCTGGCGTTTTCTACCAACCACAGTTCCAAACCCTGCAATCGTCCGCCTGTTTTGACTTGGTATTTTTTACAGGTCACATGCACTCCTTGCTTTGGTAAATTGGTTGCTTACAGATTTCAAAAACACATGGGACCCTGCGAAAGGAAATTTTACCCACTGAAGTTCCGTAGTACCACACAAGGGATCTGCTTTAACTCTTCTGTTCTTCTCCGGCCTCAGAATCCCTAAACGCAGAATTCCTTCTTACTTGGTAGGAGCAACCCCCTAAAACTCTTTTGCTGACCTAGAACTTGAATTCCTATGCACTCTTCAACGGGTGTTTCAGCACCTCCTGTATTATTCACATGCACACCTAATGCTCTGAGCCACCTCTTACCTCCCAGGAAGGATGGGCTCGCTGACACAATTACTTTTTGCAGATGCAGTTCTGAGGACTGGGCTAGCTGAGCTCAGGAGCTGTTATTTACTTTTTTCTCTGCTAGTTGAGGATGTATGTGATGCATCATATTTTTGTTTACAATTTACATGTTTTATGCTTTTGTTTGATCTGTTTTTGGTTTAAAGAAGTGTTGCTACTATAGCAACTGTTGCATCATGTGATATCTTTGATATTATCAAGATGCCAAATACTTGTTAAAGAATAAATCTGTGTATCAGATGAAATTCACTGATTCTTACAATGTTTTTAAATAAACATTTTTTTCCAGTTAACACATTTGGCACTAATATTTTTTCGAAGGTTTTTTTTTTGTTTCATTTCTGGTGGGTTTTTTTAGTGGATAGGTTAGAGATTATACATACCGTAAAAAGGAGTGATGGATTGTTTTTTTTTATTTTTCTTGCTTACTGAATTCAAAACATTGATGACTTTTTTAAATTTTGCGAGGGAAAGGTGGTCATACCTTCTTGGACATTTTGGATTTCACTAGAGTGATACAAAAAATTCCATTACCATTTGCCTCTGACAAGATGGTGTATCCTTGGAGATAACCCACATTGAGATAATGAATAAATATTCTTGAAGTAAATCTTGAAGTTATGCTTTTAGGTTAAAGATTGGAAACAATTGTTACATATAAAACAACAAATACAAGTCAATGCAAGTTGACTTATTTTCTTTTCCTGTAGGCTCATAAGACAATGCCAGCCACTGGGAGTAGAGGAATCATTGTCCAGAGCAGTATTCATCTGCCAGATGTTGTCTTCAGTTCAAAGTTCTTCACTAGACTTTGGAAAGAAGCTGTAATTGACCTTGGATTTATAATTGTATCTCCATCTGGATGTACTTTTTCCAATGGACTGGGCAGTGGAGATACCATCTTTTCATACTTGATCAGTAAGTTGAGGGCTTGGTTTTGTGCTAAGCAACTCATGCACTTTTTCTTCCTACTTATCTTTGAGCTGCCTGCTGTTTGCTCATTATGAGATTTAAGCAAAGTGCTCTTTGCGGTACCACCAAGCCTTTTGTAGGGATGCAGTGTGACACCTTCTCTGATCATTTTGCTTTGACATGTTTACATATAAGAACAAGGCTGTTTCCACTCTCAGCTTTGGCTGAGACACCTATGCCATACCTTCTGCTAGAGTAAATCAGTTTGGATCTGTATATCTAAAGAATTATGAGGCATTTAGATGTACTTATGCCTTCTAACTGAAGGTAATGGTGCATTAGTCGAGGAATTGTTAGGAAGGTTATAAGGATATGTTGTCTTGTAGCCTCTCTACTGCAGTAAAAAACCACCAAACCCCAATAATTTACTGTTTCCCTCCTATTTATGCAACCTACCATAAGCTTTTTCAAGTCCATAGCAGTGAGCTTGTAGTTTATTTTTCCTGAGTATTTTCAGAACTTTTGCACAGCTCAGAATTTACCTGATATTCTCTGCTGAACTTGTGCTTGTCTTTCATTCTGAATGCTTTCTTGGATATGAATATCTTCCTGCAGTTTGGAGATAGACTCGACAGTCAGTCTGCTGGTCAAACCGTAGGAGGAAAGTAATTGAAGAGACAATTACTGTAAAGATGTCTTATCTCAAATTGGGTTTCTAAATAACAACACAACATTACTGTTTTTTAGAACTAGACCAGGGCGTATGGGAATGCTGTCTTTGATAATCAACATTTTCTGTGTTCTGCTTGACCTTTGAAATAAGTAACGGTGACAGTACAGGCACAGTAGCTGAATGTGAGGCAGCAGGTGTGGTTGGTACCACGCTGGGTATTCTCCCAAATTTTTAGTTTTAACATAATTTCTTCCATGTCTTTTCAGATCACGGTGACTGTGAATTAAGTACATTTCAAATTGACAACACTCTCTGCAGTACGTTTAGATTCTCAGGGTCATGCCCAATCCTTGCTGCAGGATACATGGCTGTGAAGATCAAAATGACAGTTGTGTTTTCTTCTTTTTCTTGGCATTTTTTTAAACCAGGGAAGCTGGAATTCCAAGTTCCTGCCTGCTGCTGTCTGTGGGATTTTTAGAGTGGCCATAGAGCATTCAGAGCTGATAGCAGAAATAACAAATCTTCCTGAATATCCATGTTGCTGAAGCCTAGGAAAAATTATATAGAAGGTTTTGTTAAATAAATAATAATCAAAGAACAGGACAACATGATCAGTTATTAAGGCTATAGATTTCTACAAATGCAGATATAGAAGAATTTTGCTAAAATTACACTGTTTGCAGTTTTCTGACTGGTATTGGCATATCCTCCATAAGTGTCTCTTGTCCAAAACATGACTTGAGCAATGGTCATCCAGAGACTTGTTATATTGAGGAGCTAATAAGAGTTGTCATCATCTGAATGAAATTTTGTTTAGTGCAAACTATACTGAGAGTTCAGATTCATTGCTTTGTGTGGCTTTATAATAACATAACTGCTCAAGGCTGATGAAGCTCTTTGCTAGGATACCTGGAAACTTTTGGCTCCTGGATGACAGGAATCTGGCTATTAGATCTTGACACTGTAGAAATTTTCAGTAGCAAAATGTATCCTAATTTTGTTCTAAAGTAAGGATCCTGTAACAGAATGAGAGGTGTCTTGATGACATTTGTAATATTTAAAGAAAGACTTCTACAAAGTTCACTTGCAGTTATCCTACCTTTTCATGTTACCTTACCTTTCTAATTGGCTGTCCTTGTTAGGCAATGTCTGATTATAGGAATGATGCAGGTTTTCCAGGCGAATTCTCTTTATATTTTTCTATGTCTGTTTTAATGCAGCTGTGCCTTCCTACCTAATGTAGCATGAGGGTAGCTGCCGGCTGCTAACTCTGTGGATTCTGAAGTTTGTCACAGCTGGAAGCTGGGCTTGTTGTTTAACCAATTCAAAGAGTAACTGTTATTTACTAAAGAGGTAGCTTCCTCTAGAAACTGCAGTTTTTAAAGAAATTTTTAAAAGAAAATGTACCTAAATTTGCATGATGTTTATTGTAGCAAATACTGTTTTAATCTTTGCCTAAATGAAAAGATCTTGACTTTACCCTTTGAATAGCAAGAAGCTCTGGAAGTTTCCAAACTCTTCCCCCTATGAATCTCAGTCTCTGTAACTGATTCTATTCATTTTAACTCGCTTGATATGAAATATATCCATGATGACAATAGTGATGAATACAGATAACAGAAGACTCTGTCCAGGTTTTATTTTAAAATCATATATACTTACAGAGATTTCAGACACCTACAGATTTTATACCTGATAGAAAATTACCATTAAAGTTTAATACTGTGGTAAAAGTAAATCCTAGGGATTTGCTGGAGCCTCCAGGAGTTTAAGCTATGAAGAATTAGAATAAAATAGCTATGTGTCTTCCAACCTATAAGAAAAATAATTGACAAAATAAGACCTACAATCTGAGAAAATGTCTTTGCTAAGTTACTTTTGCCTTTGTCTTGTCTAACCTTTTTTCGCAGGAGAATCAGGCCTCCTTGACTGTAGTGTGCAGGATGTACTTCAGTTAATTCTCTTCTTTCCCTTTCAGTTTGTTTCAGACTGAAGCACTATTTCCCTTCCCTGCAAGGTTCTGTCATACATCTTTGCCTTCGGTCAGGAAAATCTCCTTAGGGCTCCCCAGTTGTAAGGGCAGTATCTCTTTATTGGCCAGAGGACTTACGGCACGGTGTAACAGTTCTCTCCATCTGAAGATGGTAATGTATTCTCGGCAACGCTCGCTGCATCTGCCGAACAGACAAGCGTGAAGCCATGTCTTATAATCTAGTAAATCATGGAATCATAGGAAAAAACCAGCAATGCAGGCTGCGTGTCGGCCAGTATGGCCTTTTCTTTATCACCCGAGGAGAACATGCCAGAAGGGACATAATGCTGTTGTGCCATACAATAAGGTGAAGTTCAAAGACTGCTGTTTTGCATGTTTAGACATTAACTAAAGATAATATACCTCAAAATACAACAACAGTACATTCTGAATATTCGAAGTACTGTGTAATATAGAACATGCAAGGAGAGACTAATGTTACTAAATGACGATGACTTATAGGCTATTTGATGATTTTATTTTCATTCCTGAATGGCTGCATTAGGCCAGGAGGAGCAGATGGAAACTTTTTGCTGGGACACAGTTACTTGACAGCTTCCTTCTGCATCATGTAAAGACTCTATTGGCAGATATTCTCATTTGTCAGTTCGGTGGAAAGGGAGATGTAGCTCTGTTTTCTGCCTGCTTTTCCTACACTGCCTTATGGTGGCAGTATTATGAATATAATATTTTCTAGTTTCTTCATCTTTATCTAAGCAGTGTTTCCCAGCTGTCTTTTAAGAATTACAAGAAGCCTGTTGCTTTTAGCTGAGACTTACAAGGGAGTATTTGCCAGGAGTTCGGTCTTCTTACTGCCCTACTCAGTTGACTCCCTGCCACTAATTCTTTCACTTTGGTCCATGGCAGCTCATGCATTCTTGGTGGAGATCTGCAGGTTTTCCCTGATTTTTTCTTTGTATCCTTGATTCCAGGTGTAGGATACCAAACAATTAACTTGACTACCTGGGACAGGTATATGGGGGCTCTTAATCAAAGTGGCACTGAACTGAAACCGAGCATATGGTTTTCTTGTGGTTGCTGTTCTGAATTGCAGGTTGCACGCTGCAGAGGGGTGGATTCTATGAAGTGACACGATCGTGGCCATACAGATACACGCGTGCCCCATCCAGGTCTAAGCTTGCCTCTGGTGTTACCAGCCTTTAAGCAAATAGTATCAGCACACTGGTAAAAAAAAAATCTGGCTAAAAATATCTTAAGAAGCAATTTTACATTTAAAGAAAACAGTTTAAATGCCATCGCTTGCTATCTGTGGGTAATCATTCCGTCTAAAACAAATAACCTAGAGGTTGCAAATACTAATTTTGCTAAAAATAATAGCGTGCATTATTTAATATCTGAAGTTTTGGGATTATGGTAAAGTAAGAAAAGGTCTAAATTCTCTTTGTTCTGTTGTAGTACTTCTTAAAGAAAGTAAGTTTCAAATTCCTTCCCTGGGAAGACTGGGGATTTATATCCTGAGTGTTGACCTGGATATACATATTTTTTAATCTGGGATTTATATACCTCTGAAAATATGGGTATATAATAGAAAGCCTGACAGACCCTTTAACTGTGGTGTCACTAATATGTAATTTGTTACCTCAGCTAAGGTGTTTTGCCTCAAGAGGTGGAATACATTTATGTATGGAAAGGTCAGTTTTAATTAATAAGCTGTTTTCATCATTCAGGGCTAATATGAATTGCTTGTAACATTTGTGTGAAATAGTTTTCAATATAAAAATAAAACAAATTGAGCTTTATGTCACATTCATCACCCCTTGTAACCCATTTAAATGTCAAAAAATCAGTACAGACCAAAAGTCTATTTCTAGAACCCTTAGTAGCCCTATTTATCAGAGTGAAATAAGATATCATCATCCCATTATTTCATCACATGCCTTCTGCACTTGAAGACTTACACATTTCTTCTAGTTTTCTGTAGCACAGAAGATAGTTTTTCTGTTGTTAAATATTTGTTGTCCAAACAGTAAATAGTGAAGACAATGCTGAGCCAATGTCAGAAGATTGAGCAGCTAGTTGTGTTGTTGTGTATTTCTTTCACCATACTATAATATTAATGTATAATATAACATACGAATATTAACTTACTTTCTTGTACATTTCTCAAATGAAAAAAAATCACTGTGTTCTTCCATCCGTATTTGGAAGCAAATGTTTCTGCGTGCTGCAATTTGTTAGTATAATTTGACTGGAAGGACAAAGCTTTCAGTATATACACTACTGATATATTTTGACAAAAATTGTGCTGCTGTATAGAACATTTATGTCCTCATATATTTTATTATGAAATAAACCCCACATTTTAAATTTTCTTCTTTATTCAAGTTATTTTTTTGAGTTTTGTTTGCTAAGCAGTCGAGGCTCAGATAATCACATGAACATAAATAAAGAAAAAAGAATTAAAATGTGTATGTCTTTTGCTTCTAATAATTTTCAGATTTCAAATATGAGTGGAACTTAAGGTCTCAAAGGTTCTAGGCTCATTTAAGATGTATGAAAATAGGCAGCAGGATGGAGGAAAAGGATCCCGTTAATGCCCATAGTGAGAAAGATGCTGCTGAGGATTATGGTAAAGCAAGATGCTGCTAAGGAGTTCAGTTCTGGGGAATCCATGCAGAATATGTGTTTTGGAGAGCTCCAGTCAAAAGAACATCAGATTATTGCATACAAGAGTGTTCAGCCACAGGACATACATGTGCAAGAAACCAGGCTGTGTGGGTTGTTACTTAGAGAAGCTTTAGTATATGATGCCGTTATTATACCCAAATTCTTAAATAAACTTTGCAAAGAAAGAGTTCATTTACTGGTGCATGTGTTAAATGGTGCAAATTTCAGGTTATGTAGAAAAGCATGGAGGAATTCCTTATAATGTTTTTTACAGTTTTTTGGTTTATGCTCATGGGTTTTTTTTGTTCTTACTGCTACAGGTAGCACCATAGGAAGTGATGATATCATAGCAGGGAACGTGAGCAAGTACATTGTTCTCCCAGCTGGTTATTGTGGACAGCCTAAAAAAGGACATCTTATATTTGATGCCTGTTTTGAAAGTGGTAAGCATTTTCAGCATTATTTTTTGTTGCTGAGTTGTCAGTATATTAACACTTTTAATTATGTCTCTCATCTTTATAAAAAGAGTCTTAATTCTAAAGAAGACTTGCATTAAATACTAAAGTCACCAATTCGCTTCAGTCAGAGTATGACATAAAACCAGACTGTTCAAATGTAAAAAAGGATTTTGAAGTTTATTACCGACAATGTACATTTTATCAGGTCCGTCTCTTACCACATGTAAATACGTAATTGGATTTTATTCTTTTATTATATACAGTATTTGTCAGCCAGTAATCAAAGATGCAGTACTGAAAATGTTATTTTAAAATTTACTTTGGAAGTTTACTGGGGAACGTAACCTCATAAAGTGCCAAGCCCATCCTTGCATAGTTAGAAGATTTTGCAAACATGGATGTGCTGGCTTTAAATATATTTCTTTGTGCTTCTTGTGGCCTAATTCTGCACTGCTGAGGTTAATGAAAGTTCTGTCTCTGATGTCAGTAGAGGCAAAATTAGACTTTAGGAAGTTACTGCAGATTGAAAGAGAAATTATTTCTATAGGAGTTATAGTTAGCTTATTAATTTGAACATTATTCATGTATGTTTATATGCACGTGGAGTGTGTAGGTAAACAAACAAACATATATGTGTATATATATATAAACAATATATACCATTGTTTAAATTTTTGTGTTACATGTATGTGTGTCTCCAGATTTTTACCTTAAATCTATTATTATTGGCTTACAGACCTACAGAGCACTGGTAACCACCATATGTACAAAAGACACTAGGCACAATAAACTATGGTTTTCAGCATGGTTTATGTGGGAGGTGCTGGTAAAGCCAAAACTGCTACAGTGTCTTCTAAAAAGAAGCTTTTTATGAAGAGTTACATCCCTTGGGGTAGAATGCTGGCTGCCAGTTCCTGGATAAATATTAAATTGAGTTATTTAAATCCTGGGATTACATTATGTAAAAGGTGTAAATGATGCAAAGAATAGTAAAGAGCATCTTATTTTTAAGATATGTCTCTGAAGGTTTGGACAACAGTTATGTATTTTTAAAGATAGTTTGGATGCTATTTCATAATAGTTGTGGTTTTATTAATTTTTGTATCAGAAAATGGCTTATGAAATTAATCAGTTGGTGATGCTGAGAAATTTACTTTAGTGTGTTAAGCTGCTCTGCAACGAAAAGGATCAGTAGCAGCCATCAAATTATTTGTGAAGTAATGTGAATCATTGCATGATGCTTTAATTCCAGCTTTTGAACAATAAAATTAATTATATTTTTAAGTTAAAACATTTATTCCGTTCAAAGGTAACGTTAATACTTTATACACTTTGACAATAATCGCGTGTGACAGAGGCAGATGCTGCTTGAAATACAGTGTTTATTTACATTGTGGCATGATGAGGCTGTAATGTTGCTTTGTGTATTCAGACACTTCCAAAATACAAATAGGAATAAAATTAATACGTTCATTTGCTTTCTCATGATGACGACATATTAGGAAGAATGATAATAATGTTGTGTACACTTCATATGTAAATGCACTTTATCTTTTGTTATATGTCAGCCAAGTAATTGCTTAGAGTACCTTATCTGGTCAAAGCAAATTAACTGATTATTGGATATTTTATGAAATTGTTATTAATGCTAAAATCTATCCCCTCCTCTTATCCAAAGAGTAGTATACATTTATACAGCAGTGTATTGATACTCTTTAAGTACCACCTTAAAATTGGTAATATCCTCTTGGAATAGCCATTTTCAAATAATAGATTATAAAACTGATCCCACCTCGAGTACTGCATCCAGCTCTGGGGTCCCCAGCGTAAGAAGGACATGGACCTGTAGGAGAAAGTCCAGAGGAGGGGCTACAAAGATGATCAGAGGTCTGGAGCACCTCTCCTGTGCACATAGGCTGAGAGAGTTGGAGTTGTTCAGGCTGGAGAAGAGTAGGTGCCAGGGAGACCTTAGAGCACCTTCCAGTACCTAAAGGGGCTACAGGAAAGCTGGAGAGGGGCTGTTTACAAGGGCATGGACTGATAGGACGAGGGAGATTGGCCTTAAGCTGAAGGAAGGGAGATTTAGATTGGATACTAGAAGAAATTTTTTACTGAGAGGATGGTGAGGCCCTGGCACAGGGTGCCCAGGGAAGCTGTGGGTGCCCCATCCCTGGAAGTGTTCAAGGCCCTGTTGGATGGGGCTTTGGGCAACGTGGACTAGTAGAGGGTGTCCCTTCTCGTGGCAGGGTGGATGAACTAGATGATCTTTGAAGATCCCTTCCAACCTAAACCATTCTATGATTGTGTGATTCCGTGAAAACAGGTCATATTGCTTTTATAATAATTCCAAGTTGGTGTTATAGACCTCAATATACTTGAAGGAAATAGGCTACTGGGATATGATTTATAGACTTTTCTAAGACTTGTGCTTTATCTGTTATGATGATATTGTTACTACACGAGCATGTCATTGAAATCTAAGATCCCTCATACTTAAGAGGTATTAAAAGTTCTTTACAGTTACAGTTTTGTAAGGATTTATTAAATGTTTAAAAATAAACACAACGCAAGTAAAGCCACAATAGTTATACAGTGATTATAACCCTATATCTAATGTAACTTTAGTAGAACTTTTTACATCAGTTTATATAACAATTTCACTGCAAATGATCTTGGTCTTAAGGAAGCTGTGTTAGGATGGAGCAAAACCTTTCTTTTCTTGAAAGATCTGGTTGATAGAACTGAAGGTTCCCTTCTAGACCCATTTTTCAATGATGACTGTGATTTTATATTGCAGAAATGGAAGTAAATACGTTTCAGAACAGAGAAAGAGTATTAAACATATAGAAAGCAGGGAAAAGATTAACACATAAGAAAAAATGCAATTAATATGCTTTCATTTTTGTAATGCCTGTCATTATTGTATTAAATAGTGTTCACAAGTATGAATTTGTTTCAGAGAGGTGTGTCTTTATGTAGTCTGAAAACCAATGCCTAGTTTGCTGTTTTGGAGTGCCTTGCTTTCAAAAAATTGTAAAAAATGAGTTGAAATGGGCATTGGGATTTCTTTTTAGTCCACTCTGTTGCTGAGAAGTAAAATACGCTATTTTTGCCATTCCTGACAGATATTTATCTATCTTTTTCAGAGACTTTCAGTAAAGAAGGTTTTGATGAGAAAGCAGCAATCCATTCTAACGCTGCAATTTGACCAATATAAGAAACATTTTCTTTCTATGTAGAAATGTTCTTACCAAAAATGCATTAATTCTTGTCCAGTCCTATAGGTACAAAAAGCAGATTATTCCTTTCTTCTGTGACTTAATGGAAAGCTGCTATCGTATCTTTCCTTGGCCTTTCCCTCCTCAGGTTAAAGAACTGCTATTTTTTTTTCAATAGTTCCTTAGTGGTCACATTTCCCAATTTTTCTGTCATTCTTTATTTCCTCTGGTCTTTCTCCAGCTGTTCCATGCCTTTCTTGATAGGCAACAGTCCAAGGTGAACACGATACTCAGATAAGCTGATGCCAATACTATGTAGTGTTTATCACATGACATGCCTTGCAAATCTATTTACTTCTACTGTGTGACAGTCCAATCTGTGTCACAATAGCACGGCACTGTTGAGTTCTATAAAATTTATGATCCCTTATACTGTCCAGATTCTTTTCAGAAGAGCTACCTAACCAGTTTGTGGCTTGCGCTTCCCTTAATGCATCTAACACCACTGAAAGAATTGTTGCTGTAAAATAAATACAGTTATTGAAAATGAAGAATGGTGTTTGAACCTTTTATCTTATAAGTAACAGAGAGAGGAGTGAAGGAGAGAGAATTATCAACTTGCAAGTATGTCAGGAATTCGAATCTGTGTTTCCTAATGTTCTAGCTAGTGTTCTAACTGGAATTTTCCTTGATCTCTTTATTAATATTTAAGAATATATACAGCCAAAATAAACCTTTTACATTAATTTATCACTAGTATAGAAGAAACTGATGAAAATTCAGATTTCTTGCATACCACAACATCATTTTTGTATAATGTCAATTTTCACGAGAAACATGAGTGAATTTCAGGGAAAAATGGACGCACAGTTATCTATACATAGAACCAATTTAAAGGAAATAAATGTCACATTTGAAATATATGCATTTGGTCAGTTGTAATTCCTTTTCCTATTAGTAATTAATGCATTAAAGTATTAACACAGTTTCAGTTTAGCAGCAATGCAGTGCTTTACTGCACCTCTGCTTTACAGTGCTTTGCTGCTCACCTCTCACCCTATCTGTTCTGACAAAACTGGGAGTTTTGCAGAATCTCGTGCTTCAGGGAGAAGGGTATGTTCACTCTTTCTATGCAAAGAAGTCCTTCCTGACTGAGTCAGGATTTTGATGTAAAAATATTCTTGAGAGAATCTGGCCTCTTATACTCAAGGCAAATTGATATGTCAGACACTTTATTTTGTGTGGATGTAAATAACTATAAAGTTTAGTTTAGCCAGCTGACCCTACTGTTGTGGCTTAGTGCGTGTTATTCCTGATGGCATCAGTTTAGTCAGCAGCCTCTTCTGTGTTGTGGCTAAGGTTTGGTTTTATTTGCTTTGTTATTTTTTTCTGTACCAGATGTTTTTGGGAGAGGATACCTCCAATGCTGGAAAACAGGTTTTTTTGTAGGAACTTACATAACTGCAGTGGTTTTGCTTCTGCATGAGGTAACAATTATTTAATTTATTAATTTTACATGACACACACAAAGTCTTTCACATGTATTTTTCAGAGTGTACAAAGAAAACATAAAGCTAATGTCTCAATCTTTAAAAAGAGACCAATATTCCTTATGATGCTGATGCCAGTTCAACCCTTTGTGCAGAGTGCTGGTCTGGAGCTGCAAAAGAAAGGATAATTTTGTCAATGACCTCAAAGCATGGAAACTTCAAGGATTTGACCATTACTTATTTGACCATTGCTGCAAAAATATGATTTATGTCAGGATTCCGAGAAAATAAATATTGCTGACAGTGATGTCACTTTTCTTCCAATCCCAAAAGCATGACTGAATAGGCCAGAACATAATGAATTGTATTAGAAAGACAACTGCAGCTATCCTGTTGTTCTGAAATGGACCATGAAATGTCAGAAGCTCCTAGTCACGGGTATTTTTCTTTTATTTTTTTGTTTAAAGATTGAAGTATCCAGATTTGAGTTTATGCTGTCCTGTGAGAGCATTGGTGGTTGACTAGATTCTCTGGGTACTGAAGCAGTTTGAGGTCAGGTTCCCTGCACACTCATCTCATATAAATCAGGAGAAACCTCACACATACTGGATTCATGTGGAAGTCTAGAGGATGCCATCAGACAATATGGATTACTTAGTCTTCAAAATGCCTAGTCTTGAACTGTCTAGAGCCCATCAACACCTGTTCTAACAGGATACAAAGCATGCCTCACACTGTCCTGCGTTCAGACTGTATTTCTACGACTACTACAGAAGCATACCTTCAAAAAGTCTGTAAGAAATACCTTCCACTCAGCAACCATCTTCCCAGCAAGTGCTCATAGTGCTTTGACCGGACCAAAGGTCCTCTGAGCTCAGAAAACACCTGCGCCCACAGAGGCATCCACACTTTTTTAGTTGTTGTACAAAGACTCTTTGCTGGGTGTAGCCAAAAGTTGCCTTCATGGCTCCATCACAGGGTGCTTTCAAGGTGGGCTCAAGATGGCTATAGCTTTTGCCTCCCCAGACTCTTGATATAGAGAACTGGCATATGAAAGACTTCTGTTGGCACTGCCAGCTATGGCTTCACTAAAGAAAAATGCAAGGGAAATTCAAATATTGTTCCTTTTGTTCTATATCAGCTGGCTTGCCAGTCACCATGGATGTATTGGTTGGTCACTCTGGCCTGTAGATACTTCTAGATTAACCACAGTGCCTTCTGTCTTGCCTGAATCAGGATGTCAGAGAGAACACGGGAGGAAGCTGGAGTTAAGTGGTAAAGTGTGATGTGTTGTAAGGATGTTTGAAAAACCCAAGCTCCACAGTTTCTGCTGCTTGTGGCTCAAATTGTTCATGTTATAATTACTCTTGAGTATTGAAGGAACAGTGTTGGCTCACAGAGGTTCATAAATCTCAGCATTCATACTGTTAAATACAGAGGCTTTTTATAAGGTTTTGAAAATACATATTTTTGCTTGTTAGTCAAATATAATGCTGTTTAAATGTTAAAAAATGCTGTGTTTCTTGAAATTAGAAATGAAGCTGCCGTCTGCTTTTATTCTCATTTCAACCAAAAAGTGGAACTCCGCCAAGAGCCATTAAATCTTCTATCTTTTGGATGAATTCTTATTTTTTTATGAAAAAATGTTATGATTGGGTAATTTGTGTATTGTGGTTTATGTTCAAAAGGTTGTAATTAAAGTTTTGTAAAATTTTAGATTCAATCTCAATTACTGTAAACCTCCTATTATTACGTTGACTGATGTACCACCACCTTGCAGTGCAAATGATTGGCAAACATTAGTTTGTCTTTTCCTCTAGCAGGATTATAAAATATTTTGTATTAGAAAACTGATAAAATTCAGTGCTGATGGATTGCAAATGGTATTAATCAGCTGGAAAAATTAAGATTGCAGTGTATTAAGAGATCTCATGTGACAGAGAAGTACCCTCGGCTCATTTTTTTAAAGGTTTTAAATATCTTTCTATATTTCAAAAATAGGATAATGTACTTATAAAACACTTTGCACAACACTCAAAATTGCAGTAAGTGATTGTAATTCCGCTGATCTCATTGTAACCACTTACAGGCGTGAAATAGGCCATTGAGCTTTACCATGAAAGATATCTTTTGAACAAAAGCAAAGATAATATAGAATGAATTGCCCTTGGGGAGGGGGCCCTATGTCCCAGTTGCTGAGACTTGACATGTAACTTTAGATAGCTAAAATTAGGGAAGATTAATTTTACTTGAGATTGATAAAATACTGTAAAATCTGAGTTGCAAACCATTTTCTGAAGTGAACAGTTATGTTTACAAAAAGTTTACAAATGGAAACTAAGACTATAGAGAAGGCGATAGTGTTAGTGTTACATTCAAAGAAAACCTGAAATCCACCCTAGGAAACAGTTGCATTTTGGCCAGCTACCATACAATTGAAATATGCTTCCAAAATTGTTAAACAAGCTGATCCTGTGTGTGTTTCCATGTAGGTGAAATACCCTTCTTCACCTTGGTTTCAGTGGCACTACTACGATATCCTAGAAGAGCAATAAAGCCATACAGGCAAATGGAATAATGGCACATTAATAGAAATAAAAAGTGCAAAAGCTGTTTAAAGCTACTTTCTTCCAGTGTAAACATTTTTAGTAGTAGACTAAACTGTGTTTTGGAGCAACAAAACACAGTTGTTAGTCCAAATTTCATATGTTATAATATCTCACGTGTAACCAAAATGGCTGAGTCAGGTAGGCTCTTCTGGCTTTCACTTCTATGAGAATGCTCATACGCAATGGAGAAACAAAAGAAATGAAGGTCGATATTTCAGTAATGATGGCTGTTTTCAGACTACTTTTGTGGCATCGAGGTATGTCTGATTAACAAAACGCTTTATTTTAGTTATTTCCTTATTTGTTGACAGTAATTTATGCCATATTTCACGTAAAGATAGTAAGTGGCTATTTCTACCAGGAGGGATAATTTAACAAATGTTTCCCTTTTCTGACAATGTCTGTTCTCAGTTCAGAGCAGCGTTATTCTATCAGAGTATCGATACCTTTGGACTTCTGCAAGTTAGGAGTCACAAAAAGATTAAGAACAAAAGATTGATTTTAATTTTTGTTGTTGTTGCTGTTGTTTTTTAATGTTGACCCTAGGCATGGATTAATGGATGTAGCCTGCACAAAGTGGTATCAGTTAACATATATGACATTACTCAGATGTCTCAAACTCCGGAAAAAGCATGTGAATGATTTATGGAATAGATATTCATCTCTTTCCAGTAAATGCATTACTAAAGTTACATGGGAAATTGATGTTACTGCTGTAATGCCAAATTAATTTTTTTCTTGCTAGGTCAGCATTGCAAATGGAACTAAATATTAACCTTTTAAATATCTAAACAGAATATAGTATGGAAGACGTTTTTACGAATGGGGGAGTGCTTAGTGTTGATGTGAGACCAGCTAACAACTGCAGCGTTAGTAAAGTATCTTAACTTGTGGGAAATGGATATTAATGGCTTATGGAGCTAATGACAATGCAAGAAGAATTAGTTTTCTAGCATCGGTAAAAAATTAGGATGTTAATTGTAGTTGGTGTGCTGACTATAATTTTCACAATCAGTTTATCTTCTGATTATCATGCTACCTTCTTCAAGACCTAGTCATTCCCTCCTGCCTCTTACCACAGGTTTGCATCTCCTCAGCTAGCATACAAACACCCATGTTGATTTGCTCTTCGACTGACCTGAGAGGGATCGGAATAAGCAACTGGAAATGGAAGCAGAAATGTCTTAGATCAGATAATTGTAAGTTCAGAGCAGATTTTCAACAGATGCTGTGCGAGGAACAGGTAAATAGAGTAGGAATCCTTAGTAATGAAAAGAGACAACTGAGGAAGAACATATTAGAAGTCTGTAAAGTCATGGTTCTTAGTCAAAATGTCAATGAATATGAAACAGCAGTTCCATATCTGTTCTCTTTGTACAAAAACTAAGGGTTATCAAATGAAACTAGCAGTTAATGTATTGAAAGCAAACAATGGTTCCTCATATATTGTTTAATTAAGCTCAGGAGTTTCTTCTTGCAGGATGGTGTGGATGCTAAAAGTTCATGTGTGTCATGCTTTCAAGCAAAAAGAACAACTGACAAGACCATGGAAGAAAAATCAGTTGAGAGCTACTAAACACTGACATCATCTCTGGCTCAGGAGGGTCATAAACTGTACCTTGTAAATTGGGGAATTATTATGGGGAGGTATCTTCAAATGGTTGCTTTCTTTGAATGCTCTTCTCTAGGCATCCATTTCTGGCAGCGACTGGGCTAGATGCTGGCCTCACCTGATAGATATGTCTGGTGAAGTGGTTAATCACTTTTAGTACCTATGATAATCTTTTGTTATTTTCTGAAAATAGATTACAGGTCATAGTTACAAATCAAAATTAATATCATGCAAAACTATAATTTGATCAGATAACAGGAAGGAAAATCTTACAGTTATTGTTTCCATTCAAACTGATTTTCTTAGGAAGGCAGTGGCTGAAGATGGTGTGCTAACAGTAACAACAGTTGTCCAGAAACATACCTGATGCAGTCTTCAGAGTTCACACTCTACATTCCTGGTATTTACATTTCCATCAGACTTCCAGTTTTTGGTGGGATTCTTTGTAAGCTTGCTCTTTGACAGAGAAGGAATTAAAAAAATTCAACAAGAAAGACACTTTATACAAAGATGTTGAAGTCAATTTTGAGAATAAGCAGAAGGATTTTTGTGTATACCAGGTTCTGAGATAAATTTTCCAGTTTCCATTTTTCTGGCTCTGTTCAAAATTTTCCATCTGGAAAAAATGATAGAGGGAAATACAAGAAAGAATAGCAATGTCCCTGCCAGTGCGAAGGAACATTACATTGCACTGAACAAATATCCTTATCTGAATATACAATCACTGAAATAAATGCAGCTGTGTTTATTTCAGATAATCAGATATATTTGAATATAAAATCATTGACATAAATGCAGCTGTGTTTATTTCAAACTGCACATGTTAATATGAACATGAATGTGACATCAGTTAATCACTCCTGAATGTATAGAGGTATGTATGGATAGTGGCACAATATTGCCCTGTGACAGTTGAAAATACGAAGAAAAATTCCATCTGAGTTTGTGCTTTACCTAAAAATTTGCATTGTAGGTCACTCATGAGGAGATGCAAAATTCTTCTAATATAAAATCCCCGGATTTGAATAAATCTACTGTTACTGTATTGAGTAACAGGTGACCTATTCTTCAATTACTGACTAAGGAAATAACGACTTTGAATAACTGCTTCTTAAAATAGAGAACTGAGTTAGTTTTCAGTGATGGGTAGGTCCAGGTCAATCTCTGCTGCTGGGTGCTGTGCTGGTCTTCACTTCACCTTGGATTTTTATCTGATTTTGAGCCTTAAAAAGAGCTGTCAACCACCCTTCCAGAATTTCATCTTGCTGAGTTCTCAAACCCAGGGAAAATATGGTGAAGAGCAGTGCCAGTGGAAAAATTTTGGCATTGTTTATTTTGTTAGGGATGCTTCTCCTTGCTATTTCCCCAGAGCAGTTCTCTGCCTTCCATGTCCTGTCTATATCTTCAACCTCTGTCTTTTTAAATCAGAGCCATTCAGAACTAGATGTTGAAGTGTTCTTTGCTTTGCTTATGCAGATGGTGCTATCCTATATAGGTTATCAGAAGGAACAGCTGTACTCAGAATAAAAGGTAAAGTGGCATCAGAACAGTAAATATTTTGGAGCTAAGAGGTAATGGAAAGGCTTTATTTTCATCTGGGAGAAGGCTGAAATATTCCGCTCGACTAAAGAGTGGTATTTTTTCAGTTAGTTCAATAACCTGCAACGTCCCTGTTTTGCAGAAGAGAGCAGCACAAAAGATGTGGTTCCTGACTGCCTAGCACCTTTTGTAGTACATTTCAGCTGTGAAATGAGTGAAAAATGGCTGAGAAATGTTAAGAGTGCTTTGCCTCTGTTTCGTATGAACCAAAAGATGAGTGAAATTTAGGAAATTTCAGATATTGTATTATGTCTACTAGATCAAATAGAATAAGGGAACAGAAGGAAAGGGACTGAAGCAGAGAAAATAGATTTGAAACGTTTGCATCAGGTCCTGCACTCAAAGGGACGTCAGCTGTGTTGCCCAGCGGTGCGGGGCTGCTGGTTCTCTGTCGCTGCGTGACAAGCGACCTGTGTTGCTGCTGATTTGTTCAGTACATGGCTTAGGCAGCACGAACTGGGTGACAGTATTTCCTTTACTTGCTTCCCAGCTCCAGGTAAACGAATACATTTGTGCGATCACATGTTATTATTATTATTTTTTTTTTGTAAATGAGTTGAAGCAACTGGAAGAGGCTGCCCAGAGAGGCTGTGGAGTCTCCATCCATGGAAGTATTCAAAACCTGAGTAGATGCGCTATGGAGCAACCTCCTCTTGCTGACTCTGCTCTGAGCAGGACAATCTCCAGAGATCCCTTAAAAATCACTTAGAAGATACCATGTTTGCCCCCCAAATTAGAATATGCTTCAGATCGATTCTGTTCTTGTTCTCTAAATTGTTTTAAAATTCTCAACTGCCTGCTGTTCCAAAGTTAACAAGCCAAATTAAGATCTTTGCTTGTTTGAGCTGCCACTGTAATGCAAAAAGAGACAAAACACTGAAATACATAATGGTCTGTACTTTGGAAAGAATACTGGTTGAAAAACATGTTTCTCTGTAAACTGAAAGTATTTTTATTCTCAGGTTGATACTATCTGATTTTAGGAGAAAATATTTCAGAATATTTTGCTCAGCCTAACAGGCATGTGGATACAAGTTATTAGGTGGGAAATACATTATTTTGGATACATGCAGAGCTTCATTTTGCATTTATTGATTCTGTTTAGTAACCTAATTGCCTTCTAGGTTCAGCCTTTAGCGCGCTAATTTTGATTTAGTGTTTGACTTTCTGAAAACAAACTGGGAACAAACCATATATTATCACTGTGTGTTCTTTAGACAGCTATTGGAATTCCAGGATCTACTACAATAACATAATGTGAAGGTAAATTACCATATTATATTAAGGACTATTATTATATTCTAACAATTTCTTGTGGAATCACATCTCTTTTTCACTCATCTGAAACTGTAAGGTAACTTCTGTTCGTAAGAAGTACGATTTATTCCGGTTTAAAAACAATTGGCTTTGAGTGTTCATTGTTGCTACTGTACTACATTATGAATCATTCATTTTTAGTAGCCTTTTCTAAGACTGTAAATGAATGTCAGATTTCTGATGTGAAAAACTTTTAAGTCTTTTCCATGAATGCAATATAAAACTATCTAGAGCTAAGGAATAATACATCTAGGTTCTTTTTTCCTTCCAGAATATTGGTGGTCAGCTTAAGAAATTATGTTCACAGTGAGTTTTTAAATGATTGACTAATAATTTTGACATTTGTGTTCCTTTTTTGTCTTCTTATTTGCAGGTTTTATTTACTTTTATTAAGTTTCATTTATATAATGCTTTACATACGGCTTTCGGATTACTCTTAAGTTGTATAATGAAATACCTTCAGTACTCTAGTGATCATATAAATGCAGATATACCTGCACTGAGCTGACTGCCACTTGTGTAGGCACAGTTGATTGCGCAGCAATGTTAGCACAGCCCCAAATGTCTTGAGACTGAATAAATAGTGGAATGGAGTTTTGTGCTGTTACAGGTACACTGCTGCCAGAACACCAGAGCCAGCTCATTTGTGTCTGAGCTGGGTAAGGTGACGTATGCAGATGGACTTATTCCTCTGAAATGCGTTGTAGATGTACTCCTGACTAAACAGTGAAGTTAAGACAAGGGATGGAGCAACAGTATTATAATAAATTTATGCTTTCATCTGAAAAATAAAAGATGATAGCAAGTAGAAATTTGACTTGTGGTTATTACTGCATATATTTCCTGTGGTTCTGTTTCAGTAGCTCCAGGATAGATCCATTCTCACTTATCCCAAACACTTGTCATCCTCTTACTTGATTATCACAATGTTCTCCTGCCTGTTATTTCTCTTTCCTCTCTGCATTTTTGTAAATGTTATTGCTGAAGTGTCTTCTTTTGTATGTTGAGAGAATTCTGAGCTGCACTTCTTCAGCCTGTACATTGAATGGTATATCAAATAGACCTTGTTATCCTCATCTCTAGGACTCTATGTTATTGGCCTTCCATTAGCGTCTCTTTTGTTTTTCATTATTCCCATCTGTGTCCTCTTCTTTATCCTTTTGGATTTAGTGATCCATTTATTTCCTTCCCTCATATTTGCATTTGCATTTTCATCAGTAAACGTTTTTGTCATGGTTTTCCATTTTCACTTGATTTCCTCTGCAAATATTCTTACTGTTCTTTCTTGAAAGATTTTCTTAAATGCATCTTTCAAAAATAATTTTTCTGTTATCTATCTATCTACCTACCTATTATTTAGTTATTTTACATTTAAAGAAACTAGGATCTGGAACTGTTGTCCTGATGTTTGGTGATTATTTGTCCTTGATCAGTTTGCATGTTCTTTTGGACAGGAAACGTTTCTTACCAAAAACTTCAACTGGGCACTTTAAATCTTTTCTCAAGCACAGGGGATCTCTGTTGACAGATGCCAAATCTTCAGTGGCTAGTCCAGGGCAGAAGCCAGTGGAAAAATTTCTGCAAAACTACAATTTCTGTTGGCTTTGGGTCAGATCATAAACTTGTGAAACTCTCTATGAATTAGTAGTCATGTGGCAATTGAGAAAATGTCCTGTTATTCAGTGAGCCAGAGGTCAGTAAGAGTGAGTGCTAGAAGAAAGGTAACTGATTAGATGGTATGAAAATAAGAACATTCGGAGTGATTACAATCAAGTTCAATTAAAAGTGTCTGTCCAATATGTAGTGTAACAATCATGACACCTAGATACTTCTAAGGATGTGAATACACCACTTCCAAGACCTCTGATTTTATTTTCTCTTTAGAATATTAGCCTAGTTAATAATAGCTTATGCTTATAATCCCTTACTGCAGGAGATCACTGTGTGCTTTACAAGGTGCTTTTGTTTTCGTTTTATAGTTCGGAAATCTGAGGCTCACAGAAGTTAAGAGCTTCAGTGTTATACAGTAGAATCACCATTTGAAGCATTTTTTGACATTATCTTCTTTGAAGTACGCTAATTGGATTTAAGCCCACACCTTTGATTACTCTTTAAAACTGAACAAAGTATGTGTCATCCTGAATCATGGTGGATAAGATGGACTTTCCTTTGTAGGGATGCTATTTTAGAGTCTGCCATGCTTCAACAGATATGAGGAATAATAGATATCATTTCAGATGCAACGTACCAATAACATATTATTTCAGCAGTACAGGAAAACTTAAATACTGTTGGAAAAATTGTGTTAGGTTATCTCCACTAACTCAGACTAATGAAGAATGAACCAGCTGAGTAAAGAAAGAGTAGGGAGAACAAGCATGATCTTTTGCAACCTATTCAGTTTTGACTGATTTAACCTAGATGAGGAGATAACCAATATTGTGTGCTTTGAGAGTACTGTAACAAGCTCTGTTAACTGATAATAATAACTAGAAGGCATGTGTTAAATTGTTGATTCATATGAGAAAGCAAGAATGCTGAAATCAAAGTCGTATTGCTATAATGTGATAATTGTGATTTAGTCTTTATTATCTATGTGGCTTCATAGTAATAGCAAATATAGGCTAGTGTATTTTAACAATATAAAATTCTGAAGTTTTTGATTTAGAAAATGTGGAGAAAATTAAGTATAGGCTGATTAATGCAATCAAATGTGATTTTACTGTGGATGCTACATTTGGAAGATATAGTTTGTGAATTGTTTCAAATCTTGCAGAAAGGTTTCAAGAAAATCTAACCAAATAAAATAAACATATTTATTAGTAATGTTCATAATTAATATATTCTAGTCCTATAAAATAATCTTGTCTTGCAGTAATAGAAAAAAAAAAGCCAATCACTGTTCCATTTTTATTATTGTTTGCCAGGTGATAGCAGAAAGATGTCCTGATATGGTTTGAGTATCATTATGTCAAACTCTTTGCAGAGGAGTGTGGAGACTCAGCTCCTTATGAGAGGACTAGCCAGTGTAGTTGTCCTGTAGCAGGATACACACAGGTGGTGCTGCCTTGAACCACACAATTTTAATGGAGTGTGTTCAGATTAAGGTCTGTTTGTGTGGGTTCTGTTTCAGATTGGGTTCTAGGCCTTATCAGCAGTAAGATACAGCAAGCGAACGCAAAATAAGAAGAGAGAAAGGGGAAAAAAGAAAAATACTAATATCCATGTGACTGTGTAATCCCTGGTTCTGCGGGGGCCAAATCCCTCAGCATGTATGGAATTGGGCTTTGAAAGTGAAATTTTGTATGTGCTTAACAAAATCACTTTGCTGATTACAAATATTTAAAAAAAAAGAAAAATCAAAATATTTCTGATAATCCTTCAGGTTTCCTGATACCCCCTATTATATTCTTATTTGCAAAGGAAATATTTTTGTTTATAAATTGATATTTACAAAAATCCTGCCATCCTAGTGAATTACAGGAAGCTGCCCACCTGTTCAGAATTAGAAGTCATTTTAGTTTTAATTGTAATTCTTCAATTACAAACTATTTCCATCCATTTCCATTTCCAGCGGACAGTGGGATTGCCATTTTTCTTGTGAGGCTGGAATGTTCAAAAGCAAAAGGTCCTTCTGTTGCTGAAGTCCTTGCACATCAGCAGTGTGACAGAAAGTCATCTTTCAGTCACAGAGGTAATGTTTTCATGTCAGTAAGGTAAAAACATGAAAATGAAGAGAAAGACTTTATAAGTTCCCGGATTTGACACCTGGCTTTTGAAAAAGCCTGTGTATTTGGTTAGAGCTAGTGACGTATGTTAATGTATCTTTTATTTAAAACATTTTCACTATTGATAGTAACATTTAAAAATTGTTCTACTAGTAGATTCAATATCCGCATTTTTATTTCTGAGTAAATAAATAAAAGAAGTACATGTTATAGAAGCTAAAGTGCTAGAATAGTATTAAAATTATGAACCACAAATAATTACTTACTTCTTAACAAAACAATTATCACCTTATGCGACTGCTTGCGCAATGTTTCATAATGTAATAAATCTTTCTAATTCATTTAATAGACAAAAAGATTCTTGTATGTCATAATGAATGTGTTGTAAAGTGCCTGCATGTAGATTCAAACTCAAAATTGAAATGAACCTTGGATGTATTTAAAGAAGTAATTTTAATTAACCCTTTTATCTCATAGTTAATATGCTTTATGTGCTAAAGGACTTCTATTAATACCCCAGAAGCTTCTTATATGAGAACAAAGACTTATTTTTAAGATTAGATGTTGGTACAAAATGACCTTGCTATGAATTCATTGGCAGGGTGTTCTATTAGAAGTACAATCCAGTATATAACAAAAGTAGTGGGGTTTGTTGTTACTTTTAATTGAAAAGGTTTGATACGTCTTCGGGTTCTTACATAAATAGAGGTAAAGTGGCACCTCTCTTTAGAAATCCAGTAAGACTAATTTTAAATATAAATAGTACTGCTAAATGTGTATGTGTCATGGCTTTTGAAGACTGAAAAGCAACATTTGAACTATAATTGAGCAAGGTCACTTCGTGTCCACGAGAAACAACAATACAGTTCAACAATCACTGTATCGTGATTGAAATACCGATTCTTTAAAAATACTGATTTTTTTTTCTGGTTTTGTGAAATCACTCATAAGAAGATTTTGTCTGTTTTGAAAATCTACATCTTTCTTTTAAATTTTTTTTTCCTTTATGTTTGGAAAAATATGGTCCTACCAAACACAGACCCAGTGAGAATAAATTTGAAGATACAATCAAATAAATGAAAATTTAGTTTTAATCCAACTAATTACACTCCTAAATCAATCTTAACTGGGCATCTTAATAGGCTAGAAACTTCTGGATATCAAAGAATTACTAGATGAGCAGAAAAAGCCAGTATGTGATGTGATTGACTTTGTCTATTAATATAGGAGCATCTCTGCAGACCATGCCTTTATATAGTCCCAACGTTCCACTTAGTCCATCCAAGGTTTTGCAAATACCTTGTTGACTCAGATATGCCTCTGACTATAGCCTGCACTTCAGCCTATATATAGACATGAGTAATACAAGCATAATTTGTCTGCTGTTGTCTTATGATTTCTTTCTTAATGCAGAATAAACATTACAAAGGTCAAGGCGTCTCAGCCAAAGATTAAACTTATGTGCCTCCTCATTAGGAACAAATGAGTATCTGTAAGACCAAGTGCTACCTGCCTGTCTTAGTAGGTAGATGGATATCAGACCTGCAGGCTGGCAAGGCTTGGAAAGGGAAGCTGAGAACACGCCTATGAATTGTGAGGCCACACTTTCTCTTCCAGAAGCTCTGGGTTTCCTATTAGCCTAGCTAGAAGGAGCTTGCTTACACCTGTTTCATGGATGTAGTTGTCCTCCTGTCTCCATGTCTTATACCCTTCCACCCCACTCTGAGTTCTTTGGCTCCCATTAATTGCTCACTAGTACAGCTGCAATATAAAGACCTGTTTCTTCAGGATATTTCAGTTGTAGTAATTCCAGTTTTGACAGTCAAAAAGGCATTAGTTGTGTTAAGACTTAGTTGGCAGAGGTGCTGGGGATTTTTTTCCACTGTAGCAGCAGCATTTGGTTAAGAATTTGGTTAAAAAGAATTGGGACTTAAAACAGTAGTCATATCTCATAGGCCTGTTAAAGTCATAGTTTCCTCTGGGTTTTGTGTGTTGAAGATAAAGGTGAAAAGTAACAGCAAAAGTAAAAGAGAAGGTATGAGATTTTGTTGGCATGGGGGAAAAGGGAAGATCTGAAATCTTTGGTTACAAAAACTCTCCTTTGGTATCCTCTATCCCTTTCCTGGGGAGGTGTGAAGGAGCTGAATACTAAGTGCATGCTGAGAAGGATCTACCTGGTATTCTGAGTTATTTGATTGACCGTAGCACTTGAATTGTCCCCACGTGGATGCATGGTATGTGAGAATCAGGAGATGTTAGGGAGAACCAGAGAGGAGGTTTGGAGGTGTCTTTTACAATGTTGATTTGATGAAGTTTTCTGTTTAACCCCATTGAAAGAGATGTTGTTTGTTTCATTTCTGCCCTGTGAAAAAGGGAATGACAGAGGGGAGATTTCTCCCTCCCTTGGTTGCTGCTGAGCCTGCTCAGAAGTGAGATGGTTTCAGAGCACGAAGTGGCATGGGCAGGAGAGTGAGGGTGGGGGTGCAGCAAGCAGGGAGCCTGGAGCGCCTAGACACTGCGAAACAATTGAGAAACACAAGGAACAGGTACAGAGTTGGCCACAGAGGTGACAGGGTTTTCCTGGGGATCCGGTGGAGCCTATCTAGAATTTGTTGCAATTCTAGCAAATTCACTGAGTAGGAAACTAAAGGCAATTGTGGGAACAGTATCTGCTTGCAAGGGCACAGTGAGCAAGGGAGACCTGTTTTGATTTTTATTCCTTCTTACTTAGTCATTTTGAGCTTTCTTTATTTAAAAGTCAATTAATCTCATTTATTATATAGTAAAAAGCCCTGCTTTTGTTTAAAAGCTTTATTGGGTTTTTGGAGTACTTGCTTATAAGAAAAAGATCTAGGCAGTTCAATTTCAATACTATGTCTGACTCAGATCCTCATCCCATCCATCTTAAATCCATTTTCGTTCTTTAATCACCTGCATGCCTTCGTCACAGTTCCCAGGCTTGGTTTGCTTGTGCAGTAGTTTGCAATTTGCACTTCTTTAGATACCTGTATGTCTGATAGACAAGGCAAATTGCGTTTCGTTTGTAACTCAAGCGCAGGTGGCTGTATCCAAAAGGACACTGGCTTGTGTCCTCACTACCTTTTAACCAACTCAAGAAGTTTCCTGTGAGGGAACTAAAGTGCAAGACTGTCCAAGGATGGAGAAAATCCATTACTCTCTTTTTGTCACACTAATGCTCTTCAGTCTGTTGCTTAGCAGACCAATTTTCTTATGTCTCCTAAATATGTGGAATCAAATTACTTATGATCATTGTGCAATCAATATAACCTCAAATTTTGGGAACACGTGACAGACATGTAACCACCCATGCCCGCCAACCAAGCCATTACTTTGAAAGTAGTTTGGTGTTTACATGGCTGGAGATATCACTTTAACAGCTTGGTCCTGCAGGGAAAATACTCTTAGAAAACAAAAGCTCATAAAGGAAAGCTGCACATTTTTAATGTACATAGCAATGTTTTTGAAGGTAGAAATAGATCCAAATATCTACACATATATGTATACTTTCTGGATATAAACATGTGTTTTTGTGAAAATTCCTGTTTGTATGGATGTAGCTATTTTACAAATTACTCTCAGCTGATTAATATTTAAAATTAGCATTTAACATTAAAATAATACATGGAATTGTTGAAAGTACATCTGTTCTAGAATACGTATTTTCATTGCCGATTGCCTTTTTATAACTGTTTTCCCCTCGACTTCCTACCTTGCCCTCTCCTTGCCCTTCACTCTCCCCGTGTTTTAGGCATCACTTGCTGATGAAATCCTCACTTTGTGTTAACACGGGGAGTAAAATATGTTGATGTCTTGGATTCCTGTTGGTATTCTGATGATCCCTGAATAGAGAGAGTGATGTGCTGCCACTCTTGCCATAACTATCCAAGGCTGAGAATTTTATTACATCTTTCAAAATATCTTTTTACTTTCATCTGAAAAGGAAAATAAGTTGAATAAAATCCAGGCTAGGTTTGAGCTGGGCTGCGTACTCACTTAGGTGTATGAAATTACACTTGGCTTCCTAAGGAGTTTTACCTGTTAATACAATATTTGTTCCTGCTTTATGACAATTACCNTTTGGCTGGCACACGGTAATAGTAGCACTTTAACAGCTGTTTGCTTTCCTGAATTGTCCTTGGTCCTGAAATTGCTTTTGTATCTAAACAGCAAACTGTGTATATAGGGCTACAGAATATGGAGATAAATTTAGCCTGTCAAACAGATATTATTGGGGCTTTTTTGTGCTGTGTTTCTGGGAGTGAATCCTGACAATGCTTTAATTCCAAGCTGTGTGTGCCTTTGGACATCTTACAGGGCTGTTTGTGGAGCTTTTCTGTTTGATTTATGACCTCGCCTGTATGGACTTCTGATCAGATTTTATTCTCATTTAGTGCAAGAGGGGCTAATTATGAAAGTGATAAAGACTCTTTCATTGTTCTAAAGCTTTTTGAATGACAAAAAGGGGGCTTTAAATTAAAATGAACTTTAACAAGGCATTTTCACATTGAAGTGATACACACTCTACTACTGATAGAGTAATTCATTTTCAACCCTTTCTGATTCTATAAACACATTGTCTCACAAGATCAGTAATTTTTTACCTCTCAGGCTAATGAAGAGTGGATGGTAGACCAATGAATTTTCTTTTTGCAGAACTGTTTTGACATTCTTAATTTTTTCTTAAATATCAAAGAAAGGACAAAGAGCTGTGATTTTATTGCATTAATATTAATAATCATTTATCTGCCAGAAAAACATTTAAATATCACTTGACATTTGCAGAGAAAGATTAATGTTTAATTTACTACAAACATAGAAATACTTTGAAATAAAAGGAAATGCTTCTGGATTTGGCAAAATGAAAAAAATAAAAACCCAACAAAATTAAGACAGACATTCAGATACAATAAAACAGTCTAACCATAGCAGAAGACAAAAACATCTTGGTGCCATCTAAAATGTCAATATTTAAATTATCACTTCTGATTGAAAAAATAACTAGATTTTTTTTTAAGGTCTAATTTAAGCTTTAACTAAGCAAAGATAAATGAGGGTAGGCAGTTTTCTGTTACATCTATGTGGGTACAGTAAGGAAGGCCTGCTATAAATTCTACCAGTATTATAAAACCAAACCAATGTAATGTAGTTGGTACTACATAATTATATATATTATATTGTAGTAAAGCTGGGATGTAAACAGTATTGGCATTTCATAATTCTTGGTAAGACTGGAAGTCAAGGAGGGCTTCCAGAACAGGCTGGTGACTGGAGGAAAGGAAAATAACAAGGCACAGGAGTCAGAAAATTATATAAGTGAAAATACAGGAACAAGTTCCATTACCTACAGAAGGATCAAAATGCTGTATAATAAAGAGAAAAGTACGGAAATCGCCTTGTTCTACAAAAGCACGTCAGGCTAGGAACTACAGCAGAGGAGTGGTGAACACTGAAGTTGAGTATCAGTCTAATCTGATGAAATGGCTAAAAATGTACCTAGGCTGCATTAAAGTCTACCTGTAAATCTTATCACAGAGATTATATTATAAGATTTCACTTCCAGGCAATGAAATAATGGGATTAAGGTATTGAATGAGAATAACATTTCTGGCCCCCAAACTGTTTTTGTGACTAGATTGATAATGGCATAGTGAACAAAATTCAGTTTCATAATAAACTAAAATAAGACTCTTTCTTCTGCAAAAGCTGTATATAGGACAGATATTATTCAGTCTCTTTACACTAGACCATTGTTCAAGGAAATTTTTGCCTGAGATACAGAAGGAAAGTTTTAGCTATAAAATCAGTCATTTCTTAGTTAAGGAAGGTTTTTATTCAGGATCCATTTAAAAAGCAAGATTTTTTAAATAAGATAATACCTGGAGCCTTTCCATTAATACTCTTCTTTTTCTTTTTAATAAAAGACAGCAAATTTATTTACAGCTCTGGTGACTTTGGAGAGCTTCTTGAGAATGTAATTTAACTATAGGTCTCCAGACTGACTGAGGTTTCCATCAATTAATTTTCCTCAAGTGGCAGTTTGTAGTTATACTATAGAAGGATCCCCCTGGAAAAAATGGTGATTCCATGTATCAGACTAGGCCAAATGGAGAATCACAGCATTACCGTACAATAATAAGTCAACTGAAATATCCTCCCTTAGAGGATGAAAGATCTGTTTTGCCTTTTGCATTACTAGAATACATAGGATCTTTGCAGAATGATGCCTATATTGACTGGGAAGCATTATGTAAGTAGGGCTAATACAACACACTTAATAATAAAAAATACACAGCTTTTAAGATTGTTAACCATTTGTGGTGTGTTGCTCATGCACCTATGATGTCTAGGCAGCAGGTAAATATGAGAATGTTTTATATGAAAGGCAATAGGTAGCAATAGATTTCCGTGCTGTACGTTGAGCATCAGGCCCTAACAAAGTAGGTGTTTAGAGATACATTTCTCCCTGCTACACACCAGTAATGGTACAGCCCATTGCGGTACAGTAGTTCATGTTCCCTGATCTGCCTTGGTGGTTGCTTCTGTGGTTAAGGCTGCAGACGTTGTTATAATTTATTTATTAACTTATTAATTATTTACTTAGGATAGCACCCATTATATGCTAAGTGACTTCCAAACAGAAATTTCCCCAAATGCTTTTCCTTTAAGAGCTTTGCTTTAAAAGATGTGATACGTACAGAGTCATGAGGTACCCATTTTGATAGCATACACTTTGCTAAAGAAAGCCGAATTTTGTGACACTAATACAAAACCTCTTTGTGTTCCTATTTTCCTTTAACAAAGGTTCACTGCCATGGATAAATAACTGCCCATCTGTCATTGGAGGCCTTTGGGGAACTGATAAAGAGGGAGCAGAGAAATCAGTAGGCTACTGTTTTTCTGGGGATGTGGTGGGTTTGGTATAGTGGGTGTGCCATGGCCATCTTAGGGCGAGGGCCTCTGATTTTTAAGAATTCTCAAACTCCCTACTAAGTTGATGCATTGCTACTTTACTGCTGTCAGTTTCTGTATTTACATGATTTTGTAACTATATTTGGAGAATTTGTGTTGCAGTCTTGGGCTTTACTGATATTTTTGTAATTCATAAGAATCTGACAGATGCGGGAGAAGGATTCAAGAGACTGACTCCATTTTATCCATCCTTTACAATTTCCCTACACAGTGAACATTGACATTTTATTCTTTACAGCTCTAGGTTTTTAGGTCCTTGAACTGAAAGCATCAGTATTTATTGATAAGGGCAATTTTGAAATAAGGCTCTTTGGCTGCAACTGATTAAAGATCAATCTCATTTCATCAAAGCTTACTGAGTTCCTTCAGCAAGATTTTATTACATAATTTCTTTGTAGATGTGTAAGCCTCCTGTTTACACAATGATATTTGCAGTATATTGGGATATCTGTTGCTTGTAGCTATTGTGCTATTTTGCTTGTGGGTTTTTTTTGAGCAGTGATGATCACTAAATTTTCGGGATTACTTGTTGCCAGTTTTCATTGTGCTCTAAACTGGGATCACTGTTAAGACTGCTCCTCTTCATGAACATAAAAAGAAGCAAATATTCCGGTTCTCCTTGTTGCTTGTGTTGTCTTTCTGAACGGTATTGTTTACTCTTCTGGATTGCCTTTAAAGAAAAGTTGGAAGTAGTGTAAGCAGGTGACCGTGGGGACTAACATATACTAGAACTTTAAAATCATTTGTATTGTGAAATCTGCAATAGTATTCTCATTGCAGGAAGAGCCTCAAAAATACTGCTCAATAAATTTTAGTCCCTGTATTCCCTCTTTCTCCTGCCCAGACATCACTCAAACACCAATAACCAAAAATAGTCTTTTTTTTTTCTGAAAGGAAGAGCACATCCTAAAACTATCCATTGGTAGCACTATCCGCACTACTAAAATATGAGAATTTTTCATAACTGTTTTTAGTAAAAGAAAATAAATCACGACATCATCCTTCTCTAGCTTTCTTGTCTTTTATATTCAACTGATAAAACAAATTTAAGCTAGTTTGTGCCTCTTTCCTTTTTCAATCACTCCTTCTTTCTTAAATGTTTCAAATTCCCTTAATTTTCTGTGTGGAAAACAATTCTTTGTCTTGCTTAAATATGGCCTTGAACCTTTGCCACTTAATTTGGAGGTTAGCCCCACAACTTTCTTTCAATCTAATGATTCAGATTAGCTGCTGTGGGTGATAAAGTCTGCCTCCTACTCTGATTCAGATAAAATTTTTAATTTATAAAACTCCTGTGGGTGTTTTAGTGTAGGCCACTCTGTTCATTAATATTTCTGCAATACAAAGGAATTATATAGGTCTATTCATTAGACTTGTTTGGGACCTCTGAGAAACAGTAACTGTGATCCCAGATACTATGGGCTGAACGCCCTTAGGAAGTGGGTCTAGTGCACTTTACTTACACCACTTGTGAGGAAAAATATTGGGAAGAGTGGAACTCAGACTGTGATCCTGAAAAGGTATGGAAAATCAAATCATTCTCTCATTGTTAAGAATTAGGAGCAACACCATTAAAAACAATAGTGTTGCATCAAAAGGAATAGGATAGTCAGAAAGGATAAGAACATTTGTAAGTTTTGAGTTCACTGCTCTTCTCCGCATTATTGCTGAGTCACTGGTAGTGAAACAAACAAATGGAGAACCATAAACTCTCATATACCCAAAAGATCAACACAATTTATTTTGATGCTGTATTCGTAGATAAACAAGAAAAGTGTAAAAGCTAGAATTTTTGTGTGCTGTCAGTCACAATTAGATCTTATCATGTTGTCTAATTACAATAAAAGCTCAATCAGAATTGCTTAGCCTCTATACGTTGTGCATTAATATGTACATCTCAGCTTACCCTTTTCAGTGGTGGGAGCTGGCCTTTTACCAATTGCTGCCAAGAGCTAAGATGGTCATTGTTCCCGTACAATCTTTTTAACAAAAGCTACTGATTTACTGTCCTTTGGATGTCACTATTGACAAAAACTTAAACCGTAATGGAAACGCAGCAATTTCAACTTGCTTAATTGAGGAAGGAGGATAAGAAAAGAGACTACAAATATAAGTCTGCAGGATCCACCTTCTCAAGCTGTGTACTTCGGAAATGCTTTGCCTGTTTGATAGTCTTGAACATTTTTCAAAGGCGATTTGGATTTTGACTGAAAGCTGAGTCATGAACGTTGCTGCTCTTTTAAGTGAAACATCAGGTTCTAAAAAGAATACTATATTGGTGAAGAGTGTTGAGGGTTTTTTTTTTTTCCAAAACATTGATTTAACTGTAGCAGTGTAGATATTACTTCACATTGCAGAGCTTAATATTTGCAATTTTAACAATTTAAAGTATACTTTAATTTACAAGGTGTTGTATGTGTGATTTTTATGGTATTGTCTTTTTATTCAAATCATGTGCTTTGCAGTTTCAGGAATCTTGATTTGACATATGCTTTGCACAGGAGTCCAGGAGATGATGCAAAAAGAGTTGCAGGTTTTTGGAGATCATTGCTATTTCATTATTTATTTTTTTTCCTATTTGAAAATCAAATGCTATTTAGAAGTTGTTTAGGACTTCTCACCAAACTATTTTTTATAAATTCTTTTCACAGACAAAGACCATAAAGCCAGTGGGAATTTACAGCTGGTATTCTTAGATGCACTCCTTTCAGAAGATATCTAATCTTTCACTCAAGAGAAGTTTTTACAAATCCCGGTCCCTGTAGTTCCTGTTCCATTTAGCATGTATCAATAAAATTTCTTTGCATTATCATCTTAAAGTGTTTTGTGATCTTTAAGGATGAATTCCATTGAGGGTATTCCGTATTCTGCATTTCACCTTACTTTGTGAAATACAGAGTTGCATGAAAATATAGATTAATACTGTTTGGCTATCTTGGACTTGATTCCATGTTCAACTGGTGAAAATGATGTATATTCCAATCTGTTCCTTGGTTGTTTTTGTTTAAAGAATTTGTATAGATTGAAATGCAGCTGCAAGTGTATTAGTGATTTTCTATTGCTTACTTGTCAAGATTTTTATTGTGTGGATGAAAAATAGTATTTCAAAACCTGGCAGCATATTGACAAAAACAGAAGAGCACTTTGTGTAATTCTCTTTTGTAAAACTACCTCTTTTAGAGACAGAGATTGCCTCAGCTACTTCCATTCATATGTATCTTGATCAATAGATTTATTGATAGCTTTTAGCCAAGATTTAATTCTTTTTTCTCCCCAGTTTGCCATGGCGCTCACTTTTCTGAATTAAGAAACTAGAATTAGGCTCCTATAAGCAAGGCATACAATATGCAAGTGCTCTAGGTGTAAAAGGAGGCATTTGACCTTTTGTTGCTAATCTGTGACAGGTGCAGGCTATTTTCTTCCAAATGGTGTTAATTTTCATGTGCAAATCCACCCCCTGAAACCTGCATTCTATATATCCACCACAGGGGAATTGGTGGTCATCATGAGTACTGTAATGGACAGCTGAGAGGGATAATCACTGATATTTCAGCACATTCACGCTTGCGACTCAGTCGTTTTTAGTGCACTTCTGTTTTCACTGCTTATTAGGGAGGCTGAAGTTAGTTATTCATTGCTGGACAAAAAAAGTGTCTGAGAAAGTTCATGTGCAGGGAACAGCACATTGTTACAAATTAGTTTCCTTTACCATTTCTGGCAAACTCATTACAAAGTAATCGCGCCCTGCGCTGAAGTGCACTTCCTCTGGGACCAATAACTGTAAATAAGCAGGGCTGCAAGCTGGCTGATAAGTTGTTGTTCTGAAGATAACGGTCCTTTTTAGCAGAGTGTTTGACCTTTTTCTTTATATTGCCTCAGGCTTGTCTAAGACCCTCAAGGTCTATTTTTCATCTTAAAATTCTCTGTAGGAAAGCACAATGTGTGGTTTAAGAAGATTTTAGGATTGCTTAACATATCTATATTTTCTTTTCTAGCATTTTTATGATAATTGTTAGAATGCTTAGTAAGTTTAGCTAGCATTTTCTTAAGCAGGTTTTCTCTCTTTGTGTAAAGTACACTTTTTATTGATGCAGGAAGCAATATACATTAATATTTTATGAGGACTAAGTGTATGTTGCATGATTAATAAAATAGTAACATTGGGCTTTTTTCTAACTTTTAAAGAAACTTGAAACATGCTATTGACCCCTTTCACTAGTCACTTTTTGAGAGTATTGCACTAAACATTACTCTGAAAAGCAATTTAAGTAAACATAATTAAGAATTTCAGCATGAATGATTAAAGAAAAGTATGTCTCTTCTTTTCTCAGTATGCTAAGAGTATTGAACAGCGCCGTGACTGAAAATTGAGCATGTCTTAAAAACAAACCCCAAGGCTAAGTGAAAGCCAGTTTATTGACATTTGGGAATTTGATTTGTTCACATCTTCCCATCAGTTTAAAAAGATTCATGCTAGTATTTCTGTAAAGTACAATAATAGTAGAAAAGAAAAAAACCCAACACCCACAACTAATTTAAGAGTGCATGGGAGAAAAAATCCATAATGTTTTGTAAAGTGCTGGCTACTCTAATAAATTGCTTATTTTACTTTTACAATACAGTCAGAAAGCCATTTGACAACCAGACATGCACCCAAACTTTAAAACAAATAATAATTAAAAATAAATAACAGTTAAACAACAAATGTCTTAGTATACCAGTAAGTTCAGATCTTACTGCTCATAATTTTGTTGGGCTTTTTCCCCTTGCAGATCACGTTACTCAATGAGTTCATTAATTTTACATGTACCTTAAATAAATTATCTTATGGTTTATAATGTTAATTCCCAAATATAATGCTAATCACAATTATGGAGTGATGATGGTTTAAAGAAATGTTGTATAATCTCATAGATACAACTAACTTCTGTAATTATTGAATAGGGTGCTGATGATTTCATGCGGGCATGAACCAGAGTAAAGTAAAGCCAAGCTGATGTTTTAGTAGTATGAGGCTTTTTGTCTTTGATCTTAAAAAGATGTACTTAACCAATATAGTTATGAACAGGCTCTCTTACTGATATCACAAATTACCAGACTAGCGATGGACACAGAATAAAAACGATGCCTGGGGAAGTGTCTTACACTAGTTGTATCAAGACTGAAAACTCTTGGTAGGTACATTACACAAAATTGGTGCTATTTTTCTTTCTCCCAAATTTATCATCGTTTCAGCACAGAAACTGTCCACCTCGGGTACTGCAGAGTGTGTGTATTGAGCAGTTGTACTGAGATTCCTGTGACATAGGAGGAACTTGCTGTCTGACCAGTCATTAAACAGTTTTCTCTCTTGCTGTACATTTAACAATAAAAGAAGAGAGAAATTTTAAGGAACCTTATAAGGCTATTAAAAAATAAAAGCAATTTAGAAGTTGTTTGCAATTAAAAAAAATGTTTATTTTCAATCTTCAAATATTGAAATGGTATAAGGGCTAAATTGAATGATGTAATCAATGTTTAATTTCTGTTTCATTGTTTCTAAGGCATTTTATGGTGTTACCTGTGATACTGGAATATAATTCTCACTCATTAGAATAAATCTATTTCCCGTGATTACAACAGAGTGAAGGCAGTACCTAAAATTGTTAACTTTCTTTATCCCATTAACCACTGGAAGTTTCTATCCTTTTTTGGACACTAAAAAATGTTTTTCAGCAGCATTATCACTTTTCTACAAAGCATCTCTTAAAGCGAGGAAGTGTTTTGTTCTTACAGTTCTAGGCTGCTTTGTACCAAAACTGCCGTCTTGTTTAATGACATTGCTATGTGGGCTGAAATTAGGCTGACAGATTGTGAACAAAGGCTGTGATATTGCAAACAATAGTCTACTGAGCATGAGGAACTTGTTGAATTGGTTACCGAAGGCATCAGTGTTGGGTCCAGCCCATTTAGCATCTGGATTGCAGAGAAGAAATAGGGCGCTAATGAAATGTATAAATAATACTAAACTGCAAATGGCTGCAGGCAACTATGGCAGCTGACGGGTACTATGAAGGAGCCTAGTAAGAGGCAGTTCTGTGGGCAAAAAGTAATAAAGTGAGACACAGTTCACAAAAGGAAAAAATACTGCTTTAAGAGGGAGGTGAGTATTCAAGTCAAATATTACAGATAAAGAAAGAAAACAGTGTTGGGAGTCCCAGGAAACAGCACATACAGTGATTAAATTGTTAGGGATTCTGCTGGATCTGAGGTAGGTATATAGGTTTTCCAGTGCAGACTGGTTTGAAGTGGTTCCTGTGTACCAGCTCTTCACCATCAGCAATTTCACTGACATAGGTACAATTCTCCAGCGCTACTTTAGGGATCCTGTGGCCTCTGTGAAGTAGTTTTGAGTGTGCCAGCCATTCCCCATACAGTTTAGATCAGTCTGATGTTGAAAGAGAAGCTGAAATGTGCAATAGGTCAGAAATCAAAGTCTCATTTTGTACTGTTTTTATTTATTCAACAATCCTTTAGTTTCCTATCCCTTTCAGTGCAACTTTTTAATGATTTTTGAACTTACAATATAAATTTAATTGCTTCTGTGTCTTTCTTTGCAAGTAATTAAATCAAAATTTGTACCTCTGGTCTGTGTTGCAGATCACTTAGTCCATATCTGGACTTGCTGGGATCACTGGGAGGCGTGTATACTGAGTAGTTCACAAGCTGGACCTAGTCCACACTCTGTGTTCATCCAGCCTGCTGCCATAATCTTAGAGGATTCACCAGCATCACATGCACAGCTCAGGTTGAAGTGACTCTGGGGAGCCACACATTAACCTTTGTCCAGAGAGAGCTTAAACTGGCACTGTAGGAAAGAATAGTTTACATTAGGATTCGAGTTCTGCTGTTGTAAACAGCAGTGATGGGTTTGGCCCCTGTGGCAGAATGTGCACTCAGATGTGGAAGGGACTTAACCTAAAGTCAGGCAGATGTGGTGGGTTGACCTTGGCCGGCTGCTAGATACGCACCCAACTGCTTCCTCACTCGCCCTCCTCAACTGGACAGGAGTGAGAAAATAAGATGAAAAACCTTGTGGGTTGAGATAAAGACAGGGAGATCACTCACCAGTTGCTATCATGTTTAAAACATGGGGGAAAACTAATTTATTGCCACTTAAAAAAGATTTGGATAGTAAGAAACAAAGAGACTTTAAACCAAGACCTTCCCCCACCCTTCTCTGTTTCTCAGGATCAAGGAACAGCGCAGGGGAATGGGGACTGCAGTCAGTCCATAACAGCTCCTCTCCGCCATTTGCTGCCTTCCCACACGCTCCCCTGCTCCAGTCTGGGCCTTTCCCATGCCTCCCCACACACTCCCCTGCTCCAACCTGGGCCTTTCCCATGGGCTGCAGTTCCTGAGAGAGAACTGAGAGCCTGCTCCAGCGTGGGCCCTCTGCCAGCCACTGGTCCTTCAGGGAACATCCACCCACTCCAGCCTCTCCCCGTGGGACACAGGGGAGTCTCTGCCCTGGTGCCTGGAGCACCCTCTTTCTCCTCCTTGAACCTCAGTTTCTCTCAGACTTACTCACTCCTCCAACTCTGTGGCATTTTTGCCCTTCGTTTTCACAGAGGTGTCACCACCTTTGCTGAGGGGCTCAGCTGTGCCCTGTGCCGGGGCTGTTGGGGAACTAGCCAGAACCCGCCGGAACCGGCACAGGGCAGCTCAACCTCTCCTCAGGGAGCTCAGCCTGAGCCTCCACTGCCAGCACCTGAGCATGGACACCCGATACAGCAGATGACATTATTTATATTTGGCCAAGGTATTTTAGCTGTACAATATTGCCTTTTTTTTTCCCCTCCAAATATTTCATATGCCAAATGTATCCTTCGGGCAAGTTTTTAGGAACAGATTGCTAGCGTGAAGCTGTTTTCTGCAGAGGGAATCAGTGAAGAGAATTTTCTTCTGAAAAGAAGAATGTGGGTAGGAAAGTAGAGGATAACATTAAAAATAGGGAAGATTAAAAATGTTCAATTAGTAAAGCCAGAAACAATTTAGGATAAGGAAGAAATTATGCAAATATATTGGTGAACAGAGTTGAAAATGTTTTTTTCTGCCTCTTTTCCACCCCAGATCAGCGGATCAGCCATATTTTGCTACTTGTGCTCACACGGAGTAGCGTGGTACTCACGAACAGTCATGTTGGCTGAAATGGGACTTGCAGAGCAGGAAGTTGTTTAGCTCACATAGCGTTATAACTGACTGTTTGAACCCAACACTGTATATCCAACCCCAAAATATATCTGAAATCATAATCCAGGTCATTTTACAGTACTATTTTTTAAATAAATACAATTTAGCATGTGTGGTAAATCGTGACCCTGTCTTACAAGACCTGATCAGTGGGGTTTTGGGTTGGATCAGGAAAATGTGAAGTCTTATTTTTGTAGTGTATAAATGAAATGGACAGTCTAAACCCTATCTTTAAAAATCTTGGCACACTTCAGAGGAAAAATGCCAATTTAGCAATTTAAAAGCACTTAGCAAGTTTTCCCAGTGCTGAACTTCATTTCTATAGCCAGTGTGGTTGCTTGCTGAATAATGCCATAGGGAACAATGTAGCTCTGACTATATTTAAAATATCATTCCATGAAATTCACCAGGAAAAAGCTGAGGCAAAATCTTACAGCCTCGTTTGTGTCTTTGTAAGGAGGTGATAGTGGCTGCAAATGTTAAAGGAAAAGTATTAAGACAGCTTTTGAATCACAAAGGAGGTGAAGGCTGGCCCATCTGTGGGGAGAGAGGGACGCTCAAAGCACCAGCCAGAGGGGCCAGGTGGAAATCTTTAGTCTCAGAGGTTCTTGAACATGAGCCACAAATGGAAAGAAAGAAATCCATACAGGTGGGAGCTAAGACATGCGGAGACAGTATTGGAAAAGTGAAAAAAATTTGAAACAATTAAAAGTATGCTAGGACACTTAACTGGAATAGTCAGAGAAGAGAAGACAAAGCAAATTTGATTGAATAATAAAAATCCATGTTGTTTTCTTTTTGGTGTGTTCATATGCATGCAGCTTACTGGGATGTATTTTATTTTGTGACTATAATTAAGTGTTTTAAAAATAATTATGAACTGTTGTCAGGCTTATTATACTTTAACCAACAGAGGTGAAAGCTTTTAAATTATTCTCAGCACAGTTCCTGGAGACTTTATGTGCCATTCATTAAAATAAGTTCTTTTTCATATGTTCTTGGTAGGCAACCTTGGACGAGTGGACCACATCACAGAGTTTGAGTATGACCTGTTCATTAGACCAGATACCTGTAACCCACGCTTTCGAGTTTGGTTCAACTTCACTGTTGAAAATGTAAAAGAATCACAGGTAAGTGACAGTAAATTAGATAGTATGATAGCCTTAAAAATTGCTTACTCCCAAATACATTTTCTTAAACAAAAAGATGACATCCAAAGTTTTTAACTAAAATTTTGCTGTAAAATATGTTTGTGTTCTTTGAATTTTTAGAAGTAAAAGCCAATATCAGCATGACTGGATATAACCATGCTTTTCAGCTACCCAAGACAGGAATTAATTACAAAGACAATATAACATTTGCCAACTAACAGGAGTTGTATTAGGAATGCCTGCTATATATTTATGTTGATATATGCAAACCAAATATATGTGTTAAGATATGAAACAGAAGTCCATCATAGCTGTTCAAATGTTGTCACTCAAGCCTTCATTTAATAGATGTAGAGCAATGGGGTAGCATTGCAAATCATTGTTACTCCAGTGACTTGTAGAGGAGGAGGAGTTGCCAGCTGATGAGTCACTTGTGAAAGAGGAGGTTTAAATGTGAAACAACTTGATAGGCGACTCTTTCACATACTTTTAAATAATGTTTCTTTGCAGTAAAAATACCGCATGAAGAAGAAACTTCCTTGCTCTATTTTTTACTTGTCTTAAACTAAAAAAAAAAAGAAAAAAAAAAAAAAGACAAGGTTGTGTACTAACTTTCACATTGACAAATCAAAAAAGACTTACTTGATTCCACTTTTCACACATACCTGACATTTTATTCTGGTGTTCTGTCTTAGTTTATCATAAACAGACCGTCATTTTCACTTAATGAAAAGAAAACATGTTTAGTAAGAGAAAAACCTGCAGAAGCTTGATATTTGTATTCCTACAAGACTAATATCTTAATATCCACCACTGTACCGTTCCTGTTACAACTAGAAATCATGAAATTGTTTATCTGTCTTCCTGGAGCCTGATACTTTATCAGACAGACCCTTTCCCCTGCTGTGCCTTACTCAACTATGATCAAATTATATAGTCATGAGATGAATGGGAATCTGTCTCAAGAAGGCAAAGAGATCTGGTAGAAAGATACAATATATATCTAGTGCTTACAGGATATTTGTTTTCATGGTTGTCTACATGAAAGAGAATGGTTTCACTATTAAGTTTGACTTGTGAGGTCTGTTTTTATAATGTGTGTTCCTATAATCTTTTTTTCATCTCTCCAATTTCCGTTAAAATGAGACCTGCATGAACGTAATCTAGTCTGGAACCTTTTTTAGGTCTTTATACTAGCGGACATGGGCAGTATTAGTCATTGCAGCTCAGCTATATTAAATGAATGTTAGAAATTGCTACATCAAACATACTGTGTAATCTGGTTTGTGCATTTTGATTATTTTCTTTTATGTTTTACTAGAAAATAATAACAAGGAAACCCATACCATTCCGTATTGCTTAAAGGTGTTGCACTAACACATAAGTAACTTTGATCACTTTATGTGTAAAAGTAGGTATTTTAATAACTCAGTATAAATAATTGTCTGTATTTTTGATGTACCATGTAGGTGATGTGGGAGGAAGGCAGATCTGTGCATTTATATATCCTAGGTATGGACTCAGCCATTTAGATGAGTACTCAGGGGGAGTACTTTCATTAGTTTTATATGTTGTATATATATTACATTTCCTTCTCATTGTTCCTCTTTCTTCAAATTCTTACGCAACTTTATTTACTTAGATTTGAAATTTGAAAATATTTTGCAGATTTTCATCTCGTTGTAAGAATATCTCCAGTCTTGCTTGATATTTCACACTAAAGCTTTTACTCACAGAGAATTCGATATAACAAGAAAACAAGAAACCTCATTTCATTATCTGACTTAGAAATCATCCATTCTGTTTTTCCTCTGTTGCATCTGACCGATCACTGACACCCAAAGTGGAAAAATGGATAAAAAGGTGAATGAAAAAGACAGTGTGAACACAACAGATGTACAACCACTAGGAACACACAGTTGTACTGTATGTATTTCTGACTTAAGTTTCAGTTCTGCTGGATAGTCGTGCAGTTTTTACAGTATGTTTAGTGTGGTCTTTTGTGTTACTAATCCAGTGATAAATGGAAGGAAAGACCTATTAGGCATTTCTTCCAACCTCACCATCCATGCATTATTTTTTTATATTTCAGTTTTAATTTTCTTAAGCCATGGATCTTCCACTTCCTATGTCTTGAAACTGTTCCATAGACTTATCTCACTGACAGTGTTGCTTGATATTTAGCCTAAAGGTTTCCTTTATTTAATCCCACTATTCCCAGTTGCAATTCTGCTTAGTAATAGCTCCTCTTGGTACAGATAAATCCTCATCATCCCTGGCTATCATTTATATTTCTGTAAATTATAACATTCCTCATCATTTCTGTCTCATCCTAGCCATCATGTTTGATTCTTTCAGTCCTATATCCAGCAGAACACTTTAAGTGTTTAAGTATTTTTCTGCTTTGGGGCCTTTGGACTTTCATCATAAGTGGATCTTTCCAGCCCTTTGATAATTAGCCTAATTTCCCAGGGAAGCAGGACTTACATGATCACACTGTCTACTTGCTAGCCTAAGTTTTGGTGTGGCCTCTGATCTTACTCCTCTCCTTTCTCCCTCAATAGCTTCTTAACTCTTGGCCAGTTTCAATACCACTGGATATAAGTTCCTGTAAGTTTCAGGAAAGCAGGCTGCCAGATGGGCAAGAGACCCCAATAGTTTTCCCCCTGGCAGAAAGGTTATAGTATGAGATCATTTCTTATGAAACATCAGAGAATACACTGAGGAGATGCACAGGAAAAAAATACTCATTGAAAATTGCATGTTTAAGGTAACAGCGAATCCAACCATGAAATCCAAATCCATAGCACTTGGTTGTTTTGCTTCTTGCAGAACATCTTGTTTTTATTATTGTTACTTCTCTTCCAATTCCTTCAATATTTTCTTTATAGCGTGGAACTAAAATTTAATGGACAATTCTGAGTACGCTAAGATCCCAACTTACAGAGATGGGACTGTAGTCCCTTTGCTCTGTTACTGTCTCAGTATAGACAGCTGAAAATTGCAGCAGCCTTTTGTTGCTGTATCACTATGGAAACTCATGCCGAATTTGTTGTTCACTATCATACATAAGTCTCTTTCAGAATGATTGCTTCCTTCCTCCTGTTACATATGTCTTAGATTACTGTTGTGCTTCAGTAGCAAGGGCAGATAATAGAGCTGAGTTCTGTAGCATAGCAGTGAGAGCACTAGTATTTTCAGAATTATTTTTAGAATTTTATGATAAATGGGGTTTTTTGATGTTCACTTCCCAATGTTACGGTAGAACCAGTAGAATTTTTTTTTTACTTGTAAGTTGGTTAATTAACTTCTTCCTTCTTATGACTTAGACATCAGGTATTTTATGTTGTCAGCTTTATTTTATATTTTTTAGCAAAGAAAAAAATCAAAAGAAATAGCTGATGGTTTATATTTATGGGAAAAAAGAACCATCATATAAGATACCTGTGAGATGTAACATTGGTCTTTTGGTCTTCTTATATGGTTTTCGACTTAGAAGTCAGTTGGTCTGAGAAGATCTGAGCTATGGATTTTTTTGTCAATTGTTCAGTGAATTTAATTAACACCGATATTGGAAAAAAACAAAAAGAAGCTGATATGTTATATGTAAGGACTATAATCATGCAATGATTACTCTTACAATAAACATGAAAGGGAGAATGAAGGAAATGGAATTTGCTGTGGAACACATGGTCTCATGGGCAAAGCCTCCAATTTCTCCAATTATATACGTGTCACAGGCTGCTGTCTATTTCTGGATAATGCTCTTTATTGGGCAGGGTTTCCTATTAACTTCAGCCACGGCCCTTTCAACACCATCTACAATTTTCCTAAATTCCCTCTCTGTGTAACTGGAAATTGAATGAACAAATGTCATCTCCATTTCAAATATTTTAAATAGACAGTGCTTCAGGTGCATGATTACTTCTGAGCTAGAATGTCTTTAAAGGTAGTAGTAGCAACAGTGATTCATTTGAGATTTGGGGGAAAAAATATATGCGTACCTGTGATACATTATAAAAATATGCTCTTATGCCAATATTGGAGGATTTTACAGGTGAAAAGAAAGAGTATTTCTCCTGGGGGCCGTAGCCAGAAATTCTGCTCAAGTAGTTGACACTCCGTGTTCCAGATACTGTAGCCTCACTAGAAAAAGATCGCCTTTGTCCTGCAAAATTTACTTTTGAGGAATTTGAGAAGAGATAAGAGTTGAATACAGCAATGTGAGGAAACGATTAAAAATATCTGAGGATTTTAATTACTCTAACAGCAACCATATTATAGCAATAAGTGATGCACATCTAGGCTGCATGATATATTCTGTATGTGTATGCACCCTGAACAACTCTGCTGTCTGATGAATCATGTTCAGAAATGGTATTTTCACTGAGATTAAAAAAAGACTTTCCAACAGAAGGGGTTTCCTAATAATGCCAAATTTTCTTCTGTAAGTGTTGATAAACACATTTGGAGTTCTTAATCACAAAGGTACTGACAAAATATACCAAGAAGGATAGAGGAGAAGAACGGATATTTGGCAGCTAGGATTTGATGATTGCTTACAGTTAGTAAACCAATTCAGACTGAGATTAAAATCAAAGAAACAAATGTTATGTACTTCAAAGGCATTCTCTCTGTTACTTCAGTTGCAGTTGGACTGAGACAAGAATTGTGACTGCAGATTTTTTTTTATTTTTTTGGTTATGTATATGTATGGATCAGGAAAAATGATAGCCTATTCTTCAGAAATGTAAACAGGATGCCAGAGTAAAACAGATAATACCATAGCTGGACATTATTATGAATTCATAGAACTCTCATATAGTTTTCTCTTTTTTGCCCAATACCGTTTTGTAAAACAGAAAGGGCTATAAAATCTCTGGTGTCTTTAATTGATTAGATTTTCAGGAACTATTTATTGGATTGGATTTTATAGTTTGTTCAGGCCTCTTATTGCTGTCCTAAACCAACCCGCTGATCCTTAGTGGACAACTACTTTGTGATGGTACAGCTGCAATTGTTTGAAGATACGAATGATATGTATATAGGGAGAGAGAATGGCTTTTATTATACCAGTTGATATATTTTGGAGAAACAAGGGGGAAGAAAAGAAAAACAGGTATCATTTGAGGTACCCAACCACTTTTTCTGGCCTAAGAACTCATCTGGCCTAGTTAATTCCTGCAGAATCTGCCTCCACAGTGAGATGGAGTAAGGTTAACATCAAAAGCAGTCTAATTTTGAAAACAAGGCACCTTTTTACTTTCTTCTTCTTAGGCAGACATTCTTCACTCTACCGTCATTTGGTGATTTAAGTTACTGGTATCAAGATGCATTATATTTTTCTCATTTTAGAAGACAGATATTTTCTTTCCTGTGCATTAAAAGCTATATTGCATTTACCTAGCTTTGTAAAATGCATGTATACAAGAGCGTATGTTTTTATGAAGGAGTACAGTTCTGAAATTTTGAACACTTCTATAAAGCATTATTGGACTCACAGCATTTCCTAACCAATCTGAAATACATATTCTCTGTAGTGTGTTTCATTACATATACCTTCTTGCTAAATTAGGCATGAGTAATTCAACAATGAATAATTAATAATTTATTAATCCTCTTCTGGTCAGCTCCTGTAATCTTTCTGAATAGCTCTTTATAATAATTTACAAGGAGAATTGCTGGATTATTTGGATTTTGCCTGTTTAGAGAACACCCAGCTGTTACCCATCTTTATGTGCTGTTATCTTAATTTTTAGTATGCTAGAAAGATACCTCTACCTCTTCCTGTGCTTTGTTCTTTTTATTCACTCTTTACACAGGTGGACAAAACCTAATAAATTTTAAGTTCCAGTTTTGTTTTGTTTCCTTACTTCCAATATTTTTCCTAAAAATCATCTAAATTTAAGAGGTTAAGGGTAAAGGTTACTGATACCTATGCGCTGCCTAGTCAAGAACAAAGAATCATGAATTAAAATTTAGATATTTGGAATTTGGAAGTTTATAAGAAATAGGCATATAGAATGCGTTTTATTTAACATAGATGGTATGAAAATACCAAGAAATACACCTAAATCTAGAAAGATAGAGGTTTTGTAGATAATTTTCTGTACCAACCTGTCTATCAGAACAGTATCACTCAGAGTCTGAATTTTGTTGTGGTGCTTTTTTTTTTTTTTTTTCTCACTAGGCTTTATACTTCCCTAAATAAAAATTATGAATCTATTTAGCAGTTCCCAGACAGGCATCTATTTATCAATATTTGTTTAAGTTTCTGTTCCTCAGTGATATCACTGGTGTCTCTGAAAAACACTGTGGATGCTTTTCAGTTTTACCTCTGCTGTGACTTTTTGTATGACAACCGCAGTGGAGATATTAAATAATAGTTTTTCAGGAAATCCAGTCCTATTCTACAGATGTCAAAGTATAAAATTGCCTTAGTTTGAGTTATCAGGCTCTGTCTTCATACTACTGTCCATCTATTTGATTGAATAAAATAAAATTAATTTTAATTTGTTTGTTAACTCTCAATGATAAAGTCTTTCAGCTCCTCCTTCTTCAAGTTCATAGTCATATGTGTTCTTTGCTAGCTCATGTGTTTGAAATTGGGGTCCTTCAGTTAACAGTTTGTATCTGTCTCTTGAAAGCAGTTGGGCCATTCCCCCAAAGTGATTAATGGGGGAATGGTTTTTGTCATCCTGTATTTCGAGCTCAAATTGTCATTTTGACTTTAAGATGAAACTGTAACTAGCATCAGTGTTATAATAGTTTTAATTCACTGCTTACAGTAATTTTAGTATTGATTTCATTAGATTATTAACAAATTTTTGTTTATTTCATATGTGAGTGATGTTTTTCCTTTGTTCTTAGCTACCAAATAGTGGATTTCAGTTCTTGTAGGTGAACTTGGTCAAGGTTTAAATTTTGACATTCATCTAAGGCTGCTGGGTTCATCAGTCATTATCATTCACTGTTTTATTTTGCCCTGGTGGAAGACATATACTGCAGAAGTGTTGAAGTTATAATTCTTTTTCTAAGCAAGATTAAAAAGGAAACAAAGCTCTCTTGGAACATTTTCGTCAGGAAAAATCAGTTTCTTATGCAGGTAAATAAATTTAGTCTGAATTAGAGAATGATTTCACTGAAAAATCTCTGGTGTTTACTAACAAATATGACAATAATTGAAGGAAAATAAGAGTTATATATTTGCATCCTTTGGGATGTGTATTTCAGAATCTAGAAGCAGCAAAAATCTGGACTTCCTGTTAGTTTTTGTTTAGTTTGATGGCATCACTGTATACTACAATGTTGTGCTACATATACTGCACTGGTCAAGTTCCATAAAGCTGTATTTGAATATATATGTGTATTTTATGTATACATGTGCACGCATATATATGTCTGCCTTGAAAAATTGAAAGGCTAATGTGTATGCATTTGGACAACATCTTTTAAGTAACTACAGTTCCTATAGGGTAAGTAGACTACTATTTTAATAAAGCATGTGCCATTCAACTCAAAGGAAAAAAAAAAGGAAGAAAGAATGTTGGCGCCAGATTCATGATGCAAATTTTGTAAGATCTTACGGTGCCATAGCACGTGGTAACATGGATCCATTGCTTTTGATAAGGGAAGGGCTTGAGTTGTCTGAAATGTGTATTAAAAAGCATAATGGATTATTTCAAAGGAGCCTTTGAACTTTTAGAAAGTAGTTTTACTGATCTCTGTGTTGGAAAGTGATGTAATTTTATCGTAAGCCAAAAGTGCATAGGGTTAGATGATATGTATAGTGATTGAAGTAATTATTTATTTACTGAGGAAGCCGTATGAAATGTTAATTAAATAAGAAACAAAGTGATGACATTTAAAATAGATTGCATGTTCATCTCAACATTTAAAAAAAGAAAAATCAATTGAACATACTGCAGTTTTGAAGAAAAATAATTTTGCCATTTTGGAAACTTGTGCCTATATTGGTCATGTATAAAATTAGATTTATAAATGATGATTCTTCCAAGCTGGAACCCTTTCAAGTACATATAATTTTATTTGGGATCAATAATTCAGTTGTGCTTGGAATAGATTGAGGGTGCATGTGAAGCTTTGGTAAGTGCAATATAGCATGCATCTCCATGAAATTATCCAAAGTTGTCATGACATGTATCATCCTTTAAAAAGTAATGAATACAGATAGGTTAGTAAACACAGACAATATTCAGTATTAACAAAACTACTGCTGTCCTGATGAAATATTTTCTCTTGGCAAGACAGTGTTAAATTCATAAAGTTTTTCTGTTCCAGGTGTCTCTAAGAACATTTTAGATGTCAGTGTTTAGTAATTATTGCAGACATACTCTATGTTTCAGATTTAACACTAGCTTTTGCTTACAGGAAACTAATGGCCAGGTGTGTTTAATTTCCTATTATGGTGGCATCTGTCACTCAAAATGTCAAAAATACATTATAAATGCCGTAAACAAAATCAGCACTATGATCATCTTGATGTCAGTGATGTGACATGCTGACTTTTCTTTCAACTTAAAAACTTTTTTATTTATGATTATATACCCCCTTTTCTAGCTCCAGTGTTGTTTTCTGTACAAATTTGCTTTCATTCTACTTTTATTACTGAAAAGTCTTTACATCAGAATATGGAAGCATAGAACTAAAGTAAAAGAAAAAAATATTCACATTGAAGAGATGAATATGAAATATTGTAAACTTTTCTGCTTTTTTTTTTTTATCTTTCTTATGCAGATTATTCTATATTTGAGCAATGGCAGGTTGAGATACTGTACAGAAATTGTTGGAACCATAAGATAAAAATGAACTAAAATATACTTAAGTTGATTCATGTTACTGGGGGAGGGATACCATCTTCTCTTTAAATGACAGGGCAAAAAAAGAGACGCATCAGATATGTAAAGACACTCTGTGCACAATGACTTCCTTGGTGCAGAGAAAACTTAAATTTTGATGGTGAAAATGTGAAATAGAAACTAGGAAATTTAATATTGAGAAGATAAATTCCTGAGAGTCAATGTTATGCTATAGTATGGGCAATAAGAGCCTTCCAATTTGCTTCTGTGGAAGCTGTTAGATGAAGCAAAGGAGCTGTGAAGAGTGGTAAATCTTTCTCTGCTCTTGAGCACCTATAACCTCCATCAGAATCAGACATCATGTGCCACAAAGATGTAGGATTATTGTGCTTTGTTGAAAAGATTGCACATTCGAGAAACCCTCTTAGGCAGTGTGGAATCATTTCTGTGTTTACCAACTAGCAACTCATTTTTAATTCCAGCATTCAGCACATTGTTCAGCAAGTTTCTTGGACACGCAAATGTAGCTGAGGGCTTGTGAGTCCAAACTATATTGGTTTTGGGTTGTCCAAGAGAATCGTGAGTAATTGTTCCTCTTCTTGGCTGAACTAACCTGCCTCACTGAAAGATGCAAACTTTTTCTCAGAGCATATGGTTACAATACTGTTTATTCCAAGAGATAGCCAGTTGCTCCAGATCATGGAACCGTAACTGCCCTGTGATGCTGAATAGGACTAGTCTGATAATGAAAAGATGGTGAAAAAGCAATCCACTGTCCTTCTTGTTGTGACTGCCCTGCATCTCAGATTCTCATCTGCTCTTCCCATTCTCCCATCAAGAACCACTGTAACTGAACCCACTTCAACAGCCACTTAGGGCGTTGTCTTGGTTTTAGCTTTACTGTAAAAGCAAAGAGGTGGCACAGCAGGTCAGATTAAGGAGCTGTCTAGTCTGGTATCCTAACAGACAATGGCCAGTAGCTGATGCTTAAAAACATTATTAGTAATAACTAGGAAAGTATAGAATAATCCTCTCAGCTCCTCCGCCAATAGTATAGGCAGAACAGACCTGTGTTCCTGTCATGGTTTTACTCCAGCTGACGACTGGGCACCATGCAGACGCTCACTCAGTCCCCCTCATTGGAAAAGGGGGAGAGAATCAAAAGGGTGAAAGTGAGAAAACTCGTGGGTTCAGATACAAGAGTTTAATAAGTGAAGCAAAAGCTGCGTACACAAGCAAAGCAAGGAATTCATTCCCCACTGCCCACGGCAGGCAGATGTTCAGACATCCCCAGGACAGCAGGGCTCCGTCACACGTGATGGTTACTTGGGAAGACAAACGCCATCACTCCGAATGCTGCTGCCTCTCCCCTTCTTCTTCCCCCCAGCCCCTTATAAACCGAGCATGACGCCATATGGTATGGAATACCCCTTTGGTCAGTTGGGGTCAGCTGCCCTGTCTGTCCCCTCCCAACTCCCCGCGTACCCCCCAGCCATTCTGCTGGTGGGGCGGTGCGAGAAGCAGCAAAGGCCTTGGCTCTGTGTAAGCATTGCTCAGCAACAGCAAAAACATCTCTCCACTATCAGTGCTGCTTCCAGCACAAATCCAAAACATACTCCCATGCGAGCTACTCTGAAGAAAATTAACTCTCTCTCAGCTGAAACCAGGACAGTTCCTCACAAGTTACGGGAAAACCCTGGTGCTTTGCAGGCCAGCCTGACAATTTGTCTTCACACTCTGCACATTGCAATACCACAGAACTTTGAGTTCCCACCAGTCTAAATTAAATACAGGCTGTCAGAAGTCGCCAGGTGCATTGTAACTTGTAGCCTTCGGATTGTTGTTTTTAACAGGCATACGTGGACTCTATGAATTGTATCACCCTTGTCTAACCTGATCATACATGTGATCGTGGAGCACTGCAGCTTAATTATACAGTTTGTATAAAAAGTACTTCTCTCTTTTTAAAATATGCTGGTTAATATTTAATATAGTTTTTGTATTACGAGAAATAGTGGGTAATTTTTATCCGTTCCCTTGATTTGTGATTTTTGTAAACCTCACATTTCCCCTTACTCGTACAGTTTATCCAAGTCAGTGAATTTTAGTCTATTTAGTCTCCTCTTCTACACTCCTACTGTCTTTTCCAAGAGAAGCTTTAATAAAACTTGATATGCCCTATATTTACCGGTAGTTTTGCAAGGTATTTAAGGATATTTTCTAAGAAAAAAACAGATGTACAGAGACCTATCAAATTTAGTTCAGTACAAAATGGTGGGTTTTTTTATTTTTGCCATTAGCGTCTGAAAATAGCATTTTTTTCTTTTATGGTAGAACGAGATATTGTATTTTCCATTGATTTCAGAGGGAGAAGGTTCCTACAATGTTAAAAGCCCCAGAAAATCACATCCTAATCTCAATTAAATATTTTGTTCTATTTGTTGTGCAGGAAAAAAAAATTAAAAAATTTTCCTATTGAAGAGTTGAATGTGCAATTTTTTGCTTTGAGAAATTAAGAAACGTAATACTGGGTTTATATATTGACCCTCAAAATAGAACTGCTGTACTTTTTATACATGACACAGTATAATAAACTGTATACAATTACAATGATTGAGTACAGTTACACCAGTTTAGGATCTGGTCTGTAAACCTTAGACGATATCTGCTGTTACACCACTGCTCATGATGTCTCTGATTTTTTTTTTTTTGTGACTCAAAAGCTCCACAGAAGCATCTAATTTTCATAGTAGCACTACCATGATGAACTGTAGCTCATTACTATAAACTGATGGCAGCTGTTAATACTATTACAGGCAGAAACTTTTTATTTAAGGGAAACGTTAGCCAGTAACTGGTAGATTTCTGACACAGTATTACATAAAGCTTCCTGTTAGGAAGGAGAGCAAAGAGAAATGGATTTGAACCCATTAGTATCAGAATTACATGTCAAAAAGCTAAGGCAGAGTTCAATTTATTTCTGCAATAAAGTGTAAGCTAGAGATTGACTTGACAATTATTTTACCTTACATTGCTCTGGTTGTTCTGAGATGACTATTCCAACATCAAATCATCATGTTTGGACATCTTTTACTGAATAACGTGCTAGTCTAAATATGCATTATGTTATGTAGGAGCTAAAACTCGAAAGGTTTTTCAAGTAGAAATGAGTTTTTTATTAGTATTTTTACTCAAGGATTTATATACAGTGGAATGTGTTCGGTATAGATTTAAAACAACTGCATGTGTTTCTGCTAAATCTGGTGTATGTTGTTGAATAGGGTTTACATTGTCATTGAAAGGATAATCTTTCTGAAGCTTTTAGTAGCTTGGTATAAGCAATATAAATAATCTGCCCCAAACACTTGTGTCCTCTAAGCCAGTCACTGAGCAGGGTCGTTGCTTCGGTTTATCAGTCTCTTTTTGCCCTAATAACTTTCCAAGGTAAGTGACAACAGATTAGATAATCACTTCCTTATTATGAACTTCAAGAAGCATGTTTTTATCAATGCTTTTGCCCTTTTCATATGTATAGTCTCAAACTGAACACTGACTTTAGATCCTTAACCTTGCACATTCTAACAGACTTTTATTGGAATGGCACATGTGACTGTATTTTTCTTGTCTTGAAATGATGATTCTTTACAGAATGCTTATTTAATTTTCTAGTCGTGTAGTGTAACATATTATACCAATGTGTGGATTCTCCTAGCAGGTTTTCATATACCTTTGCATACTTTAATGCAAGAGCATGCCATACTCGCGGGTGATGCAGGGAAGTACAATGCTGCTTGTGTTGCGTCTTGTTGTATGCTTGTGTTCTGAACTTCTGTGAACTCCATGGGCAAAACTAATCCAAACATCAGAGGACTACAGAGTATTGTGGGATCCATGGCAGGACATGCTTGCCCCTGGAAATTTGACATTGATGCTGAGTACCTCCACTGTTAGATTTAGAATCCCCTCAATAGCCAGATTAAACAGAATATCCTTCCTGGCAGGCATGTGGAATGGCAATTCCATGGGCTTGGAATAGCCAGGATGAAACTACAGTAACTGCTCCCTGTGGGTTGTCTCTTCCCTGCGGCTGCAGAAGGACCAAACAAATTTATTTGAAGCAGAAGTTAATACAGCTGCGTACCTAGGTAAATTCTTATTTTACACGGAATCTAGATGGTTTTATTGCAAGACTAATTCAAGCAATATATATTTATTTTATTGATTTAAAGCCTGCTCATTATAAAAATCAGCATATAAAAAGAGATTGTATGTATGCAGGAAGAGAATTTCTTTTTGCCAGGAATTTCTCATGCATAAATACAAATGAATATTCTAAATGTAAATGTTTGGCTAAATTATTCTTCAGAGACACATATTGATTTCTGTTGTCACCCTTCAGTGAGATTTAGTGTAGATTACTAGAAAATCCTTTCCAAGCACATATTGAAAAAAATGTAAAATATGATTTCCTTGACAGTCAGTGAAAAGAGACAGAGTAGATGGTAACAAATTAACTGTGTTTACTCCATCTTCAACAGTGTAAAAGTATTTCCGCTTTTGAAAAACTAACTCGTTTGATGCTTATAGTATATAGGTCCATATTGTGCTTGATGTGCTAGAAAGCATGTTTTCAAATTTATAGCCTAACAAAAAATGAAGCTTTGCATTTCCTGATTTTCTTTGCAGATCTAAATGTAGAGTTGTGGCGCTCTCACCATAGTGGGAAGTACTGTATAATTTTGCAGCTTAGACTATTCTATAATGCAAGTAGTATGAGTCTCATTGTAAGCTATGTGTCATGGCCAAGTTTAATCCTATAATATGTTCCATTCAGCTTTCTAATAAACCTGAAATTCATAAATTTTCGAATGTTATAGTGGGTTTGATAATTATGGATTACACTGATTTTACACTTCAGCGGTTAAATACAAATATTGTTCACGAAGAAGATACTTTTCTCATTTTTTCTTTCTTTGTTATTTAGAAGGTACAAGATATATTTCAACAATTCAGTCAGACTGGAGAGTAACCTATGAAGAATTCATTTTGACAAACTAAGTAATTTTATAGCTGTATAATAAAATATCAAGATTGTTAAATCTTAGTTACTTCCGGGTTTTGAGCATTTGCTAGGAGATTAGAGAATAAGAGAATGTTCTTAGATTAATTGGAAAGAACTTTGCAAAACGTGTGTATCTGATAGAGCCATTTTTTTTCCCCAAATAGTTATCAGAACTTTTAGTTAAAACTATTTGAATTAACCCAAAGAGAACGCATGCAGTTGCAAATATTTTGATTAATACTATCTTTTACCTCTCAGTTCTGCTAGTCACGGTCACTTGCATAGTCAATCTGTTTAGTTTGCAAGTAACCCACAGAGTTTTATATAAGAAATGCAATAAATAAAATATAGTCATTCTTATGTGAAAGTAAGAACTAAAAATATGTGACACAACCAGGTAAAAGCAATATCCTATATAAGAAAATAAGAAAGAAAATAGTGATAATATACTGCAAAGGAATGCTGATCTTCGTAAGTCAGTTGTATTTTTAAATGGTACTGATCACGTGAGTATAAACTGAAGAAATTATTTTAAAAATCATGTAATATTTTTATGTGTTGAACTACTTGATATAGATGAGTGATAAATATCGAAACCGTGTAAAAATTCTTAACAAATTATATTCAACAGCTACAAAATCTGAACAATTTTTGTTTTCTTGTCAGTGTGGTATTGTTAACCTACATTAATTTGTTTTGTAAATGGTTTAAAAACTGTTAATGCCACGTCACTTATAAAGTACTGTCAATAAATGTTTGGTGTAAGAAAGATGCTTTAGTATATAGGAGATGACACTACAACATTGTTGTACATTACTAAATTGTAATAAGATCTAAATTGTAATTTCTATCCACTGCTTTGCTTGTTCTGTGGATAATAATAAACATACAGACTTGGAAGCCATATGCAGCTTCTGTTCTTTCAAGGGAACAGTGATGCTTGTGGTTGTATGTGGTTCATAGTAAAGTTACAAATATTAAAATTATACACCTATGTATTTGTATTTTCTCAAAACATTTGGGAGCATTTGGAATAGGGATTTCTTTATGGCCTCTCTCGGATGTACTTCAAAGAAAAAAGCATAAAGACATTGGGAAAAATATTAATCTTTGTGTTGAAACTGGCTTTATAAAAAACCAAACAAGCACAGGCATTTTAACATAATTTTCTCTGACTTAAACAATTTTAATTTTATCACTTTGCCGAACTGTATTCCTTTGCATGAAGTGTGTGCGGGAGATACTTCTAAATTTGCATTTTCATTAGATTTAGCATTCAGCACCTAATGCCATAAATTTGTTTTTGAAACTCTTTAATTCCCCTGAGTGTTCCAACATATTGAATGCTATTTGCTTTGTATTATGTTGGCAGCAAATCTGCAGTGAAAATGCTGTCAATATATATTCATAGCTAACATTGTTAACTAAAAGCAATATTGTTTTTCTATTGTAAGCTGTCACAAATGTTTGGCACCCTGTTGTGTAAGCCAAAAAAATGTCAAAGAAAGGAATGAATATTTTTGAAGAAAAGTGCAGTGATAGTGTCAAGTTTTCTGTATGAAAATACGTTTCTGTTTGTACAGACCTTTACAATTTATAAAATTGTGTTTTGTAGTAATGTAAAGTTAGAATATTGTGAGAACATGCACGCTGTTACAGATATTATATTAAATGATAGGAGCATAGTAAACGATACAGCCATTTTCCTTTCCAATATAATGCTTATCAGGTAGTAAAATGTATTCTACTAAACCCAAAGGTTATTTTATTAAAAGATGTACCGTATATGTGGAAAATGAATGAAAAATATTCTACATTTTTGCCTGGTTTTGAAGATGGAGCGTATAATTAACAAGAACAAACGCAGTTTTTAACATTCTCCTAGAGACTATTCTTATCCTTCTGTAAGTCACGCTGGCTTTGTTTGTTTAAAGTTGTGCATTCCTTTCCCCGTTCACTCATTCTTTTCTAATGAAACTATTATAGTTTTGTATCTGCATGCTATTATAAGAATGTCTTAGAACAAAGGATTTCAGAGAAATTCTGTGGAAGAAATGCATGTAAGAACAAAAAGGAAAAATGTGTCTACTACACCAGTAACTGTGTTAGTGGTAATAAATAATAAATGCCCATAAGTTAAAATAAGACAAATGGCAATCTTTTATGCTACTCTTGCAAATACGTTAAGCCAGAGAATTTGTGACCTAAGCAACGTAAATAGGAACTTCTAGATGAGGTAGTTAAACAGGCACAACAAAGTCCCCTTGCCCCAAGCTAACTTACTCAGGTATCATCAGTATAGAATTCAGCTCATAGCAATAGAAAACACTGTGAAAAATGGATGCTTCAGCCCTGTGCATGGCTTTCACTGAAGTATCAGAGCTTCACAGAGGTACAAATTTTCTAGTACTCTCATCTGTCCAAGGTAACATTTTTCTATATTCACTTAGGTGAAAAGATTAATCCATATGTAGTGAAATACTGGAAAACCCAGAAATGTCGTTATTCTTAACACTTTGAGTCAATCTGTAGAAAACTGCTGGTTTCTGAACTTACTGAATCATAACATGTTAAATTTAGGAAACATTTTTGGGAAGACCTTAATATATTGAATGTTCAATGTAATGTCCAAAGAGAAACTTAAATATTCTATCATTGGTAAATCTGGTTGACCACTGTTTTTCATCCAGCAATATACTGGTGATGATACATATTAACAGGCATTATCTTCTGTGATATTGGCACATATCCCAAATACATACCGACTGATCATACTACATGCTGCCAATAATAATTTAGTTTTTCCTTGCAGCTGATTTCCACCCTCTACTTCATAATAACCTTCTCTGCTTTCTGCACTGATATGTACTCTGCTAGGGGAGTAGAGATGCCACAAGTGATTTCACAAGGTCCCTGTTATGGACTCACTATTTTGAAACATTTTCTGAGAAGTGCAAAGTAACTCGAGTTTCCATTCACTTTAGTGAGATTTCAGTATGATTAGCACCTTGGAAAATCGGTCCTTATATTACCTCGCATCAATATCTATACATTCTCTTATGTACTTTCAAATAAGATACATAAAACTTCAGAGCTTCATGCAGTGATAATGGAACAATATATGACAGTGGCATAATTGTAGTGTACGCTGCAAATATCTGAATATTATCAAGCATTTCAAAATATCTTTGACGCTAGTTTTAATTTTATTGTCTCCTGTGAAGAAAGTCGGGGAGACATTCTTTCTGTTCCTGTTTAGATCTCTGGGGTTGTGTTCCTCTGTCCATTCTGAGAAGACACATGGGACTTACCACCCATAAATGCAGTACTGTGTTTCTTCTGTCAGTAATTACTTTTTCTCTACTGTAAGTACATAGATGCTTTAACACAAGTAATGTGAGGCACAAGTAACAGAAATATTGAGGAATAAAGGCACATAACTGATGTCTGCCTTATAACCGATGTTCATGGCTTAGTTCTACAAACTGTTTTGGATATGTGCCAAATACTTAAAATGCTTTCCTAATGAGAAAAGTAATATTTATTATTCACGGTATATGGAAAATCTTCCTACTTCATATGTTTTGCTTTTACACTGGGTGTATTAGACATGCCTTTTACTGCCTTCACATTTGAAAGTTGTTTTAGATCAAAACCAAAACCAGTTGAATCCTGACATGGACTGAAGGGATGACAGATCTGTCCTGTGGGATTCACACTAATCACTAGAATAGCATAGATGACAGTGTCAAGAACCAAGGCTCCACTGCAACACAAGCAAGGAAGACAAACATGGTCTCACACCCACAATTTTTAATGTCTAACTAAATGTGATGTGTAGCAAATGCTAGACAGTTTTCACAGAGTACATCTAAAGTAAATATGCTATATCTATCATAAAAATCAAACAGGACAACCTGACATTCTCTTGAGATGGTGAAATACCATACACTATATCATCTCTAATAATTTACTTTTGCTAATTCTAATAGCCAGTGTGGTCTAACTTGGAACAGAGAAGTCAAGCTCGGACTCATGCTTCACTAGTGGGAACGTGACACTTAGAGGGGAATTCTATTGATGATTTCTAAAGGTGGATGCCTACAATGTCCTCTCTATAGAGAAAGTAAGAAATGGTAGACTCTGATTTTTCTCAAAAGTAAGAATGTAATTAACTAGACAAAAGGGACTGGTCTAAGATTAAGAAGGTGACAACTTTGAATAGCCACTTCCACTATCAGAGCATGTAAGGAAATCAGAAAATGTTTTCATTTTCAGAAGTTATTCAGCACTTGGAATATGAAGTTAGCGCTGAGAAACTATCCCACTTTAGGAAAAAGAAATTACCTTAATTTGACTCTTTTTCCTCAATGGCAGAGAGATGCAGGGTCTTTCTAACATTGTTTATCTTTGGTGTTACAGATATAATCATGACTATATCCATTTTCCACAAAGTGTCTTGTGTCTTGAATCATAGAATGTTTAAATCTTGCACAGGTGTGGGATAACTGCGCAGCTCATCCAACTGGAAAACTGGATTTCTGTACATCATGGAGGAATCTACCTTTGTAAAATTTTCAGCAATGTTTGGAAGCTTTAGAAAGTGATATGTCATTTTATCTGTCAATTAGATGTCTACCATTTCTTGCTATTGTTAGAGTTCCTTATTATTTATCTTAATATATTCAGTGTAGGGGAACCTTCTTCGCCATTTTATTTTTTGTTTTCAGATATGAATTTGATGTTGCAGGATGAATGAAGAATGAAGATGTGAGTTATTAATCATGCACAAATCTTTTTTGCTTTAACTTTTCCACATGTGGTTGTTTAAACACTTGCTTTCCTTCTATTATGTTTGTATGAAATAGAATTGTCTCTTTCTTTTTTATGCTGGAGAGCTTAGACTTTATAAATGATGAAGACCTGTTGCTTTGGAGATCTTTTGGAGAAAGCGATGTCACAGAAAGGAGCAGGAGATCTTTGAACTTTTTCTGTTATCCAGAATTATGCTTACCACTGCTGAGGACTTTATATGGAGGACTCCTCTAAGATGTGTTACCCACTTTTTCTACAGGAAGGAATGACTCACAATTCTTCCGTGGGTGGCTATTGCACCAGTGGAGCACAAAGACTGAGAAATTAATAAAGTAAATAAGAAAGACAGTAAATATAGACCAAAACATCCTCATTTACTGTTAGAAATGAGAGGAACAGTGTTAAGGTACATAGATGAAACAAACCAGCACTTATCCATGGTGAAATCTATAAAATGTCTTTGATTGCTCAAGGGATCTTTAGATATAGCATTATTTTCTCTATCTTATGGATGACTTGACCACCTTCACTATGAATTTTTCATGATTTTCCTGACCCAGCAGCTCTTGCCTGTGGAGAGAGTAATACAGTATTGATTTGGGTGTTAGGTTTCTGCCTTTTTTGCCATGACAGGATTTTTGTAGCCTAGAAACCTCAATCCCTGATTACTCATTAGAGACTCGAACAACTTTTCTTAGATCTGGCATGTAAAAGAAGAATCACCTGGTTACTTTTGTCATAGGTAGCCTTTGTAGTAGAATTTTGGCTCATCTCAATAATCGGCAGTGGTGTTATTAAGCTTCCCTGATTGAATGGGCACTACTAGGCCATCAGATTGCAAAAATAGTGTTGTCTGTTTAACAATTAGTGCGTTTGCAGCAGAATTATACTGGTGAATGCGCTTATTTAGAAGCATACTGCAAAGCAGTAGAATAAGTAGGGTCTGTCCTGCATTCATCCTGGCATTGATGTCTTGGTGACTAATTTTCTGTGCCTCTCAGGCATATTAGAAAATTGGAAAGAGGCTATGATGTTACTATTTCTCATTTAAACTGTTGGGTTTTGTGTGATTTTTTTTAAAATAAAAAAATCCATATCTTACATCCTCTGAAAACTTACTCTGCATTGCCATGGAAACTAGATTTTTAAAAGGGACTTAACTGAAATTTAGCAGCAGTTTTTATTTCTTTGTGATTCATACTTCATAAAAATGCAAATGTCACACTAATACATGTTTTACCTTAATATTTTATACTACCATTTAGTGTTAATTGGTCTAATGTTTTTCTTAATTAAATTTTGAACTTCTTTGAATGATTTTGAAATTGTACTATGGACCTATCAAGCTTTAAATTTTGGCTGTGTGACACACAATTTAGGATACTGTCATAGGGGAAAATCAATCATTTCAACGTGTAATCACAAGCACAACAAAAGATTTAAAAATACTTTCATCCTGACTGGAAATTTCTTGACCTTCATAATCTTAATTTTTAGTGAAATATCACAGCAAAAAGAATTTTATCATTTCTATTTATTTGTTTTTCACTTTATTAACTCTATGTGAAGTGTTTAGGGGATAAATTATACTGCTGTCCTAAATAAAGCTTTTATTCATAGTTCTCTCAAGAAGGGTATTTTGATTATCCAAAGGCACAGTGTGTGCATTGGTATGTACACATCCTTATGTCAACATGTGTAAATAAGTTACATGAATTTAACATTTTATTTGGGTATAAACATGCAGCTGTTGATAATATTAGTTCAAAAATTACATTCTCTTCTGAGTTCCTATTTGGTTAGACGTCACATAACATACAGCATTTTGCCTTTTAAAAATGAAAATTAAGACCCTTAGAGGAGGGATCTCATTGATCAAGACTGAAAGCAATGGTAATGTAGAAAGGCAAGTTTACATGACTTTTGCTTTCAGTGTGCTCGGCTGAACGAATACTAAGGTACAGCCCAAATATAACTTTGTACTCATTTACCTTTAGCTGGTTTTAAAACATAGTTTAGTTAAATCAGTATACAACCTTTTGTTCACAATTTGATTTAAAAATCTGAGTATTATTTATATAATTTAATATAGACCAGATTTATATCAAGCATAAATTCAATTAAGAATTTCCACATAAGGTTGTGTATTTTTTAAAATTGTTTTATGATCTTGCTTTTATGTAAGCCTCTTTAGTCTTCAATACAAAAAAATCTAAAGCCCATCTTTGTTGAAATCATATAATACTACCAAGGCAACCTGAGCATTACATATCGTGTTCTTGTACTAGAAACTTACCTGATCAGGAGGACTTGAAATTACCTACATGCTTATTGCATCGTTCAAAATATATTGGGGAAAATCTAGACATTTATTATTTATTATGTTAACTATTTTAGGCAATGAGGTGTTGGTACGACATCCAGTAAAAGCCTGTGTCTGTTTTACAATAGTACTCTCACCTATGAAGCCACTGTAACTTGTATCACTGGCATCAGGAAGCAAAAAATGGTGTGCACCATATGCACATATGCCTCGCTCAGAAATTGTTAGTGCTTACAGCTTGAGCAGTGTGGGTGATAGATCCCTTAGCATTGAACTGTAAATGAACTGCCTTTCCTCTTTTTATTGTATTTTTATGCATGTTTTGAACATGTAAACCACGCAGAAGGGGATTCATGTAAAATTATTCTTTACTGTAGAAAAAGAAGTGTAGTCACAGAGAAAATGCAGAAATATAGAAAGGTTTCCATCTTGATGACTTCATTTTTTAATTAAAAAACTATTCTCAAATATTTTTATGACCTTTATATTACTTAAGATTTGCTTTGTACATGCTCAAGTCTTACAGACACATGTATTGTCCACTTTCTGCAAACACCCTATTCTGACTGAAAGGGTCATGGATGTATGTTGACTGATGAAAACAGTCTGTATCTATATTTCAAGCTAAATTTTATGCAAATTTTCACTGAGATTAAACAGCATTAAATGTTTATAATAAACTTCTGAGTTAGAGGTAAGTTTTCCCATCAGACAATGATTGCATAAATTTGATCACTCAGTAGAGTCCATGGAAAAATATTTTGGATATATTTGCAGTGTTTAGTGCAAGTGAAAACTAAGTATGTTTATTGCTGAAATTGTCAATTATTTAAATACATAAACCTATTAAATAAATGTATCTTCATTTCCTATACCACAAATGCATTTAAAAGCTTAGAAACATGTTGGTCAGGTTCCCAGGGCTGCCCACTCAAATTTAGATGAGTGTGTATAAAAGCTTTCTTTTGTAAACATAGCGAGTCCTGCAGCTTGAGCAGTGTGTTTGCCCATTTTTGCATGCTCAGCTTATGTGTATCTTTCTGAAGACTAATGCTTGACATTCTGGATAGGTTGTACTTAACACAAGAGAAGACAAAATTCTTCAAAATATCATAATACTGAGAAGCATGCACACACATGCGTGCACTTACAGAAACTGTAGTGGAGAGCCAAAGAATATGTACTTGAAAAATAATCAAATCTGACTTTTGTACTGCAACAAAAAACCAAACAGAATTGTTAAACAATGTCTTTCTCTACAGACGCTGTTGCTAGTGTATTAATCACCTCACTTAATTTACACAATTCCTATTTATGTGTACTGTGTGACTTAAAATGTTCAGTTTTTCCTTTTTTAAGTCACCATTGTTTCTGAGTCTCTCTGAAGATGAAGAATATTTTTCCAAGTTAATGAGATTTCTATTTTACTTAAATAAGATACATATTCACTATCTGTTGTTTTAAAATATAATTGCTATGAATGTGTTCAACAGTTTGACTTGAGTTCCTCATCCTGCACTCCCTAATTGAATGCATTAATTAAAAATTTGTGTTTGCCCATAAAAGAGCGAATGAGCAGACTAAATGCTTGATGTCAGAAATAAAACTGTAAATGAACGTAATTGTTTCACCTTCCTATTTACTCATTTGCGTGGGCATAAGCATTGAGTTAGTTGTGTGCAATATAGTGTCTTAAGCACTTTCATTTACACTTTGGATTTTAAGAAGAGAGGAAAGGTAAAAGAAAAGTTAATGACTAGATAATGATTTCTTTTTGAAAGGCTGAGCATCACTTCTAATATTCAATTTGCAGAACATCAGGATAGAAAACACATTACTGACAGTTTTTTGGTAACTGTGCTTTATTTGGAAAGAAATTCTCAACAGAGAAAAACAGAGATCATTTTGACTCTAGGTGCCAGGGTGTTATTCCTGCATACATTTATGGTATAGTGTAACAGCTGTAAGCAACATGATGTGCAAAGGGATCTTCTATCGGTATCGTACAATATACTTTAAAAATAAGACACTGATGATGGCTACCATTTTGTTTTAAATAATCCGTATTATCCAGTCAAAATAGCATGACTTTTGTCCCTAAATTCACATAACCAACAATATTATTCTATTTTGACTGCTAATTGCATGGAAAATGAAATGCAGTTCAACCAACACATTGCTGCTTATAATTTTCCTTTTTGCAGTACTGTTTTTCTTGTCCCGAGAGAAACCCAACATTATATTCATGATTTGGATAGGCTTATTAAACTGCAAGCAGTTGCTTTGTCTCCATGAGGCATTTACTACCCAACAGCAAGATCAGATGGGAGAGTAGTTTGGAATTTCTGTACACAAACATTGTCTTGCTACTGAATCAAATGAAAACTTACGTGATTATAGACTGTTTTGATATACATCAAATAAAAAAGTGCTAACTGTGGAGAAGAATGTTGTATCAATTCATTCTAAGCTGAATCAAATGAAATAGAAAGATGAACAAACAAATGTACAACTGAAGATGTTGATTTAAAAAAGTTAAAATTTGGGAAAGTAGGGAAAATAGGAGATAATGAGAACATACTTAGTGGTCAGTTGTTGAACATCCTTCCACCACCCTGTTCGTTATGTCAATTATACAGAAGTAATATAATGCTGGACAGAAAAATAGTTTCTATTGTAGACAGTTGAATTCTTTGTTATCACAAAGCTGTAAATTTAGCCAGCTATCCTTTAAAGTGAAGTATTCCTTTATCAAGCCTGTTCCAGATGTTAGTCCTCTGAAAGTTAGAGGTCCTCTAATTTCTTAACTAAATGTATTTATAACCACTTAATACCCATTTGTTCTTTTGTCAATATTATTCTTAAATGGCCATTCTGCCTCTCTGCTGCTTCTTTCCCCTATGTATTTATGGAGAACAGTCATATCCATTTCCAGACTTCCTTTTTCCCTACAATGAAATCAGGCCTTTGAAATTCCTCTAAGGATATATGCCTTCTTTCCTGCATTTGCATTCATCATTTCTTGTTGCTGTTTGAATCCCTCTTTCTTGAGCATGCATGACAAGAAATGAGGCAGTTGGGGTTGTTTTTTGTATTTGGTCTGAGGCTTTTGCAATTTTTTCTCCTTGCTTCAGATACAAGTTTCTGATATTGTTTCACTTTTAAGTTAAAGATATTGAAAGTCTTTTGAATATTTGAGCTGATAAACTCAGTAAAGCTGACCTCAGTAATTATTTTCCATAATTTCTCAGCATATGCCCTTTTGAAATCAAGGATATTATTTGCTAATCTGTTTTCACATATCTTTCTGTTTACTCTGAATGGAAGTAAATAACTTCTTTCCCTAAAGTATTTTTATCATCACTCTTCTGCTACACATCATTTACAAAATACATTTCTTTAACTGCTGTTCTGGTTTTACTCCAGCCGGCAGCTGAACACCACACGGCCTCTCACTGATTCCCTCTGTAGTGGGATGGGACTCTCGACTGCTCAGCAACGACAAAAACATGTCTGTATAACAAAAACATCTCTCCACTATCAACACTGTTTCCAGCACAAATCCAAAACATAGCCCCACACTAGCTACTACGAAGAAAATTAACTCTCAGCTGAAACCAGGACACTGCACAGATTTTCTACTTCCATCAGTATTGCTTTTCATACTTCTGATGTTCCTTTAAGCACTTATTATGTCCATGTTTACATGATCTTCTATACATTTAAACCAAGTCTGACTTAATTTTAAATTATAGCTCTTTTTATCAGCTATTTGATCGCAGAAAGTTAGCACTTTCAGAGTTCAGCTGATGTCATTCTCACTTTGAATACCCTACGAATATCTCAGAGTAACTGTAAATCCCCAAACTTTCCTCAAAATACCAGTCTTTGAATCATCTTTGATGTTTTATGACCCTTCTCATGGTGACTAAAATAATTCCGTTGTAGAGCATGTTTGTGCCTTCTTTTTCAACTTTTTTCTTGTCTGCTAGATTTTTCTGTAACATATTCTTGCAAGAGGCAGTGTTATTTGTCCTGACATGAGGAATAATCAGTGGAAGTTTCCCCACATTCAGCAGGGTTCTTCTCTTTGCTCTCAATTCTGTGTCCTGCCACCTTTGTTCCTGGTACGCAGACAACTTTTGCCTTGCTCCACTTCAGGGACAAACTCTTGCTCCACAGTTAATTCTTCCCAGTAAGAACCTCTGCACAGTATATCCTTATTCTGGGGATGGTGCCAGTCTCAGAATCTGACTTCTCTGATTTCAGGTGTTTGAATTAGTTTCTATTTTTATTGTTGCACTTGGACTATTGTTCTCATTCGTTGCTTGATACACATACTCTTAGTTTCAAATGATTTTAGCAATCAGTTTTTTAATTAAAGTAGTGAATTTAGTTATAATTACATTATTAATGTTATAGAAATTAAAGGAGTTAGCAAAACAGTGAAAACAAGAAACGTTACACCACAGACTGTATCTGAAAGCAAGTGATGTTACTTTGGGAGTACCCATACAGTCACACAAGTCTGCGAGTTCAGGTTTGTGTGTATGCGTTCACTGGCTCATATAAAGTACCAGGTGCAAATTTTCGGTTTCTTAAATTAGCTTAGAGCATTAGAATTCTACTTCAAGGTCGAAATACAGTGTCAGGACTGTACAAAGAATTGCATATGCCAAACATGTACTTTAGTTTGATCAATACATTAATTCTTAACTTCCACCGATATCAAATATAATCTCAAAATCATAAGATATAAATAAGAAAGTAATGTGCACAAACTGTGATCTCTTCTTTTCTTTGGATAGCTCCTGCGCTTTAAAGCATTGGAAGAAATAGACCTGTAAGGTTGGTTGCCACAGCAGTGTTATTTTAGGTTTCAGGTTATTACTCAGCAGGAATTTTATCAAGTATGGGAAATCTGTGGAATGTGTTCCTTTCTCATAGTATGGTTTCAGTTAACATTCTCTGTATGAATCCTTTGAGACAATGCAGATGTGTTTTAAGCATTAACAATTATTCTGAATTTTCTACTGAAATTCCTGAAAGTCTCTTTATTTTTACATGGTAGTGCAATGAAATTCATTAATACAGTTTTGTTCATGCAGAAAGGTGACCTGGGCAACTCATAAAAGGTTGAGCATAATGTTATAACGACTGCCAGCATTTTCCATTTAGTGGTTAACAGCTTGTCATGGATTAATAAGTAGAATATTGATAGTCAAAGGTGAATAACATAGTAGATGCATGAATGGAAAATATAAATAGATAATGCAGTGCTTGTTTAGCTGCCATATTAGACAATGAAAAGTTATTTTTTAATGACATGACACATGAAATAAAAAAAGTAAGATCCCATGGCCTGAAAACTGGTATTTCTGCTTACCCTGAAATCATGAAGGTTCTATGACCTCAAGACTTTTTGTCCTAAAGATAATTTAAGGAGTTTTAAAAGATAGATATCTTGTATCTGTATACGTATATTTACTACTTCCCAAGGATACAATATCCTGTCAGCCTGACCTCGATGCCAGGGAAGGTCATGGAGCAAGTCATCTTGAGGGCAATCACATGCCATGTCTGTGACAACTGGTGAATCAGGCCCAGCCAGCATGGGTTTGTGAAAGGCAAGTCCTGCCTGACCAACCTCATCTCCTTCTATGACCAGGTGACCCGCCTGGTGGATGAGGGAAAAGCTGTTGATGTAGTCTACCTAGAATTCTGCAGAGCCTTTGACATGGTCTCCCGCAGCATTCTCCTAGAGAAGCTGGCGGCCCATGGCCTGGACAGGTACACTCCTCAGCTGGGTTCAAAACTGGCCGGATGGCTGGGCCCAGAGAGTGATGGTGAATGGAGTCAAATCCAACTCCGGTCATGAGTGATGTTCCCCAGGTGTCGGTGTTGGGGCCCATCCTCTTCAACAACTTTGTTGATTTGGATGAGGGAATTGAGTGCACCCTCAGTAAGTTTGCAGATGACACCAAGCTGGGGGGAAGTGTCGATCTGCCG
>VWZZ01005754.1:1729695-1779957 GCA_013399095.1 Psophia crepitans
GCGTGTCCAGAGAAGGGCAACGAAACTGGTGAAGGGGCTGGAGCACAGGTCTTATGAGGAGCGGCTGAAGGAACTGGGCTTGTTTAGTCTGGAGAAGAGGAGGCTCAGGGCAGACCTTATTGACCTCTACAACTACCTGAAAGGAAGTTGTGGCGAGCTGGGGGCCGGCCTCTTCTCGCAGATAACTAGTGACAGGACAAGGAGGAATGGCTGCAAGTTGCACCAGGGGAGGTTTACGTTGGAGATTATGAGAAATTTCTTCTCAGAAAGAGTAGTCGGACATGGCAACGGGTTGCCCAGGGAGGTGGTGGAGTCACCGTCCCTGGGTGTGTTTAAAGAAAGGTTGGATGTGGTACTTAGGGACATGGTTTAGTGGGTAATAGGTGGTGGGGGGATGGTTGGACTAGATGATCCTTGAGGTCTCTTCCAACCTTAATGATTCTATGATTCTATAATGTTTAATATGTCTATATGGTGTGCTTGGGAAAGGGTATGCAAAAAATGTGCTAAAGGAAAAAAACTTGACGGCCCAAAATGGTTGGCTAAGTTTCACCTGTTTTCTGTTAATAAAGAAAAATCTGAATTTTGCTATAATTGTAGCTATTACCTACATGAACTTTAAGGTTTGTTAGAATAGTAATAACCAGAGATGCAAAAGAAAGACATAGTAAATGAATGTTTTTTCAGTCCCTTCAGAGCCAGTGGGAATTACCACCTCTCATCAGAGCCAAAAATACCTGTAAAAAATAGAATCAAAACAAGAGAGAAAACTCCAGTTTGTACAGCAGCAGCTCTACATTTGATAATAACATTTAGTATCTTAACACTGCACTGAAATGTTATGTATTTCTGGTAACTCAGTTTCAGTTTGTTAATATAGTGTTTGGAGACAAATTGATGATTATTTTGCCAGGGTGTGGTGTTTTTGTTGTTGCTGTTGTTGTTGTTTGTTTGTTATTTTTTATAATGCTAGTGGTAGAGGTCCGAAATTCCACAATACTGCACTGCAAAGGAAAATATTAAAAACAGTATTAGAAAAAAGCAAATTATCCCTATTATTGGGGAAATAAGGAAACAAATTCCATCCTTTCAAAATGGTCAACTTTAGTCTTTCTGGTAAAACTGTTTGCAGAATCTTTGGAAAGAGGCTTAGATCCAGAAGTGTATGCTAGTTGGATATGAGAGATTTTTATGGCAATTAAGAAACATATTTGTGAAAATTTCAGCACTTTTTCAAAAAAAACCCCCACCTGTCAGGAAAGTAAGAGAAAATAAAACACAGCAAACCTGGTAAACAGACTAATAAAGTAAGGGTAAGAGAATAACCTTGGTAAGCATCCTGGAAAGCCTTGTAAACTAATGGAACAAAGTTTAAGGAGGCAGCGCGCTTGTCAGTAAGGAAACAAACCAGTAGGCAAGTGTTTTATACCCTTCTGAGTGAACAAGTGTAACTACAGTTTAGTTCTTTCTGTAATAATTAGCAGACAAGAGCAGCAAGAGTAACAATAGCAAAACAGCTAAAAATATACAACAAAGCACTTTACCAGATGCTTTCATAATTTTAATTATTTCTTCAAATTTTTATATAGGTATAAAACAATATATGTAATGTAGTACATAGAAAATTCCAGAGTGAAAGCAGAAAATATTTATGATTTCCAATGGGTAAAATGTAAAAAAGTTAAAATAATTTGCAGGACAAAGAATGAAAAATTACTGAACATACACAAACAAAACATAATTACAACTGAGATGAAACTGCTCATTAAAGAACTGCCACGTTTGGTGATAAGTCTAATTTTATTTGACAATTTTATAAATGATGTGTGAGAGGAATAGGCCATTAGTACCATAGTGCGTTCTTACATTGCATTAAATTGGAAAGTGCTGTATATTAATGAGGACAATAATACTTCAAAAGTATGGAAAGATTTCAGAAATGTGAATATAAGTTAATAACATTATTTCAGTTTGGATAGAACGTGAGAGTATAAGAAGCCTTTAAAAGAAAATTAAACCATAAAGAAAATGTTGGCCATGTATTTAGAAATCAAAAGACAGAGACTTTAGAAACAAACACCAAGTGATGTTTTTGCTGAACTTAAGCTACTGATGACTTAAAAGAGAGTATATTACTTTTCAGGATTGCATTCCTTTTAAAACTCTTCTTCCATTCTAGTAAACAATATATCCTGGAATGCCTGGAATGTAAAAAAAAAATTACTCAGTGTTTGAAAACATTGTGTTTCATGATGCAAATTACCAAGGTATATATGACATTAGAGTGTTCATCTGCTTCTGATCTGTCTTGATATCTTCATTAGTACTTTTGTCATTACTGCATTGCACCAATGAACTTTCCACAATAATATGAAGATGGGAAGCTTGGCCACTAAAGATGAGGATCAGACTAGATAAAGATAGAGGACTGCAGGGAACCTAAGCAGTACAAGTAAGGTATGACAGAGTGAACGGTAGATCTAGTGGTCAACAACAGGAAACTGTTGTAAAATGGAAGGCATCAATAGCATAGCACAAAGCATGAAAAATGGTTGAGTATATTAGCTGATCCACTGTGGCATCAATATGATTTGCGTCATTAGAAAAGGCATCAGTAAGGCCTATTCCCTACTTCATGTTACTAGTGTTAAAAAGGAATTCAGAGGAACCAGTAGAGATAAAGATTATTACAATTACAGATAAGTGCAAAGCTTATTGTGCATGAAATGACTGATGCTTTCTTTACCTACCATCCATAAATTATGAAGAAATTGTTCCAGTTGCCAAATAAGTTTTCTTTGTTGCTAATTATCTTAACAGAATGTTCCCTATTTCTTCTAAGTATTTTTCTAGTTTCAGCTGCTAACCATTGGGTATTGTTATGTCTTTTTCTGGTAGAGAAAATAGCTGGTTTTATTCTTTTATTCCTTGTTTGATTAGTAGAGGAAGATGGAAAACTTGGTACTGATATTGTCTTGTCACAATTCCAGAAAAATTCCAGTCTCTGTGTAAGAATTGTGGCTGTATAGCTGCACTTCTGACCACTGAAAATAGAAATGCATGTTTTCTTTCAAGTATTTGGACATCTTTACTGAGTCTATAATCTTCAGGCAGAGAGTATACAGTGCCCTTATAACATTATAAAAAAAATTCTTATGTGCTGGAAGTTTTAGATTGTATTTAAATTACATGACCTAAAATTTAAGGAAAGATGTTAAAACATCATATTACCATTTGCATATTAAATGTGTTTATGGATATCTATATTATGTTTTCCATCAAATGGCACTAAAGTTATCATGGCTTAGTGAACTGGGATTTTAAAATTGCAAGGCTATTCATTCCAAAGCAGTTTTGTGTGAATTCTTTTATATTCCAGCTCATGTTGGTAAATCAGTAGATTTTTCTTTAATTAGTAATGCCAGAAGGACTGGTGATGGGGTATATTATTCTCTGAGGGTACAGATGAAGTCAAGATTCTCATCACTGGTGAGCACAAAAGCTTCTGGGACTCTTCAAAGATAAAAGTATTGACTAAATATATTGACTAGAATGCATTTTGGTTTCCTTACACACCCCCCCACCCCCCATCTTACGATTTCCTACTGTTGTTAGATAATGTAGGTTGTATGTAATCTACTAAACACATACAGTAGTAAACTACTACAGTTGTAATGTTAGGCTCAAAATACATGTCAGTCAAACAGACTTTTAATAAAACACTGACAATTTTGTAAGGCTTTATTTAGTTCCTGTGTTTCACAATCTACAGTTACATCCTACAGCATTTTAGCCAGAAGATAGCTTTGTCCAGGACAATGAAAGGTGAAACCCCCTTCCAATCATATGTTTGTAATACTCTCCTGGTTGCCTGTCTTTCTTGTTGAGCAGTCTTCTACAATGCTACCATTCATATTAATTTCACAGGAAAAAGGCTTTCTATTTGAGAGTCCCTCTGTTTCTGCTCCCTCATGTTATGTAAACCTTATACACACAAAATGTAGAATTACAGAAGCTTTGATTGTAAAAGATGGGAAAGGGGGAAGATGTTCTAACAAATGCAATTCTTAGCACAACAGGTTTCTCTTTCTGTATTATGTGGTTTAAATCATAGTATATGCATGCTTGTAAATATATAAGACCTGAGAACTGCAACTTTACTTTTTGTGTAGATCAAATAATGAAAGCGCAGAAAATTTAATCTTCAAAAAGTTTTTATTTCATGTCTTTCACTTCCATAGCAACAATGTCTTTTAAAATCCCAGTACGCTCTGTGGTAATTGGCACAGAATGTTTCTCAACTGGTTGCAAAATTTGTGGAAAATCTCCCATGGAAAAGAATACCTCCCAAATGCCAGGTCTTTGCTACCACGAGAGACAGGTCTCCAAGACTGGTAGACTTAAAATAATGAGGAAGTGCACATTAAATGATTGTGGTTTGAGATACTTGATGTAAAAATTACTGGCAGAGCAAGAGCTATTTCTGTTTGTTTATACATATCAGTCACAAAATGTTAACTGTAGAAAGGCAGCTTAGAATATGTAACTAGTCTACGTATTGCAGACAGTTGGTATAATTACTACTTCAATTAAAAACAGGCATACGTAGGGAAGTAGAGTCTTCTTTTTTCACTCCGTTAAATGCATTCAACACTGAAGCTGAAAACTTTTCCTTTAGTTAGCAGAAATAGCGGCTTGTATGTTCTTTTCTCTTTCGGCCAGTATCTGTTAGAAGAAACCAAATATTATTCAGTCTTAGACATAAAGCCAAGGCCAGGCTATCTAGCATTCACAGGACAGGAAATTCCATAATTCGGGAGGTAAGGAGGCTGGGATACAACATAGTTATACAGTTTATAGTTCTTACTTGTACTTTTAGAAAAGTCTTTTGTTCTTCAGGATTTTCCCTTTAAATAATCCCTTTTCTTTGCTCTTTTCTCTTTACAGTTTAATCCGTTTCATTTTCACTCTTCTTCCCTCAAGCACTTCGGAGCTCTCTTCTACCTTTTTCCTCTCTGACCTGGCCTAACAACTGTGTCCTAGCCTATTTCCCAGCTAAGTGAGGCTCAAGGGTATTTGAATTTAATTTGGGCCCATGTCTACTCTGACAACAATGTTGCTAAAGTAATAACATTAGGTCGCTAAGATACTGTGTAAGGTAACAGAACATGGCTAATAAATGTTATTTCTTTTCTGGACAAAGTAACTTCTGAATTGTTTAATTGGTGTTCAAGGAAAGTACTCTGTTATTTGTAGATTCCAAGCACCGTGTCATATTCTGAAAAATGCTCATTTGACTGTTCTATTTCAAAATTGATTCTTTGTAAGGAAAGAAGCGTCTTCTTTTTTTTTCTTTATGATTCATTTAAACTTGACACATCTCACATCTTAGTGAATGCGGAAGCACTAGGGAAGGTATTTTTTGCCCATCTATGTTCTTACCAGACATCTTCTGTTTGTCTCTGAGGAGGAAAGATTCCCCACAGTAAAATGTAAAAGCAATGTGATTCTTTTTGTGTAACAAAAGCGAGTTAGTGTTAGAATGCTTTTTAAGTTTTTCTTATAGTTAAGAGGTAGATGGTTTAACTTTACTCTTTATACAAAACAATTCTGAAGTGAAACAGTTGTGTGAAATCCAATAGAAATTGAGGTATAAGCAAAGTCTGTACAGTATTAAAAATAATATTTCATAAGTTTTATGGTTGAAGAAGAAATCGTACATGCATATAATCTTGATTTAGCAGGGCTTTTGTCCCAGTTACTAATAATATTATAATTAACAAAATGTGGAAATAAGATATAGATGAGATTATACAATGGCTGATACAATATTGCTTGGAAAGCTATCCCGAGAGTGGTTGTTGATGGTTCAGAGTCAAAACTGTGAAAAAAGTATTGGGTAGGCCTCAGAGACATTCTGTTCCTCATTAGGCTTAGATGACTGAATTAAATTTCTATGTGATGACACCATTCTAGGAAAGATTATTGAGAGACAAAAGTAGAATTCAAAATGGTTTTACACTTGGAGAGAGGAAATAGCATCCTGGGATGCCTAAGCAGAAGCATGGCCTACAACACACACGGAGTAATTTTTTAGCTCTTCACAGCATGAATAAGGCCAAACTGCATCCTGTTTTGCATACTTCCCTTCAAGGAAACTGTGAATTGGCTGGAGTCAGCTGAAAGAAAAGCAAAGAGAATGATCAGAAATGTAGTAAGTGATCTGCAAGGAAAAATGGAAGACCTTAAGGTTGCTAGGAAAGAATACTGAGATAAAACATAACAAATTTCAAATATGTGTTGTCACCTGTGACTGGGACAGTAAGTAATGGACTTGAACTGTTGCAGCACATTGGAAGTGCTGAAGGAGAATTCAAAACAGGTATTAGGTAAAGGCGTTTAGCTGTAAAGGCAGTGAATCACTAGAATAGCCTGCCTAGGAAAATTATAGTGTCCATCATTAGATAGCTGCAACATAGATTAGATAAGAACCTGTCCAGAGTGCCAAAGATAGACCTGATTCTTTTGTAGGGTAGTGGGATGAAGCAAATGACATCTCAGGTCATTTGCCTTAGAACAATGTCTATTTTCTTGGTAAATCAAACTTTAATTCATGTTACATTTATACTAGCAGGAAGATAACAGAATCTTGATTTACATCTTGATTACCTCCTTTACCTTCTCATTACCTAGGGGAAATTAAACAGTTTGCATTAAAATTGGCTTGCATATAAAAACAATGTAAAATATTCACAATGAAATATGTACAAACAGAATAGTGCAACCATACTTGCATTCAAATTAGCATGGTTTCACATACTCCTGTTGACAAATGATAATAATAAGGATTAGTTTATAAACCTTAATTTACATGTGGAAACCTGATTTATGTAAGTAGCTGGGTAAAACTACTTGCTTTTGGGATAACTAATAAGTTCCAGAATTCAGATATGTTTGGAAACAGTGCTGTGCAAAATGGGGCCCACTCAGCAATGAATTTAAGCTTATACATAAATAAGGATGCCCAATGTAAGTCTGCTTGTGTTGAAAATTATGAGTATGCTTTGCTGGATTAAGGCCAGAATATGCATCATCCTGATTGAAGTCCGTCTTATTGGATCAAAAGCTGCATTTGTTATTTTCTGAGTTTGAAAATCATGATGTATGGTAAGTTTTGAGACAGACAAAGGATATCAGTATCATGAAATAATCGTGCTGGACATGTAGGCCAAAAGTTGGGAATAAGGAAATTCTGTGCTCAGATTTACCCTGTATCCAAGGCTACCATTATCTTTACCTCAGTTTCACGGATTATAAAAAGACAGTAGTACATCCTGTATTCTGTAAATACCATATACAGCCATGTAAAAGAGCACATGTATCATAGATATTGCTATTAATATTTGTTAACTTATGTTACTATTTCTTAACTATAATTTCTTTTGCATACATAAACACCTTCAATTTAGAACTTAGGGCTGCTCCTCTCTAATTAGATCTGAAATAATGACTGTAATGATGTAATATATGTAAATTCTGTTTTGTTCGTTGAAATATAAAAACTTAATGAAGGCCAGCTGAAGAAATATTGTATTTGTTGCACATAGCATAAAAGGAACAAAATAGTCTATAAAATCCTTAGGGCTGTGGGCATCTAAATTAAGCCTGTTGGTGGAAAGATTAAGTTTGAGAACATACATGTATATCTATTGATTTAAATGGGTCTTACAGCCAAGGCATTACAAATGAGACTGTCAGGGTAGTAGCAGAGTACATCAGCAATATCAGGCAGACCAAGGAGACTGGGACAAAATTATTAATAGACAAATCTTATTTAAGAGTGAATGTAACTCAGTTTTCTTTCAGTGTTAAATAAGGAAAATGTACAACCTATGATTGTGAGTAAACATGACTTTTTTTTAAAAATAATGTCACTAAAAATGAATCAAATTTGGGGAATACTATTTCTTGGGAAAATGTTGCTATTACATAAAATTTTTTACAGTCTTTTGGGGGGCCTCTTTGCCAAAAGGACATATTTTACTTATATTAAAGTCAGTAAGAAATGTCTTTGTCCAACTCAGAGTAAAATCTATGCCTTCGCTGTCATTTTCTTATGCCTATGTCTTTTTCTTTCTCTCTGTTTTCAGTACTAATAATCCTTCAATCAGTCCTTCTAGATTCAACTTCCCCTCCTTTTCCTCCCCATCTTTCTCTTTGCTTTTAGATCTTTTTGATTCTCTCTCCTTTGTTTTTTCCACACTGCTACCAGGTAATATAGGTTTTTAAGTTGCAGTGGCATAAAATCTAATTGTTTTCTATTTAAAAGAAGGGGGAAAAAAAAGAGAAAAATTCTAAGCCAAATCCACTAACCTTGAAATAATTTTCTGAAAAACAGAAGTTGTTGTATTTTAAGCCATACGATAATAGACATACTTTCATTATGGATGATGCTCATTCTCAGGGCTGTACTTGAACTATTTTTCTGGACCAGGTTTTTAGATGTTTTCCTTTAAAAATGGGATTTTGTTCTCAGTTCATGAGATTGGGAGTATTAAACTACACTTGTCCTTGATTCAGTTTGCTGCTTCTTCATGGTCCAAATTGCCCTTCATGCAGAGCTGAGCTTGTAATATGTACTCTAGATGCTGAGTAAATGCTTTCTCTGGCTGTCCCTGGCTTACTTACTCAGCCAGTCTGAGTCACCTTCAAAACATCAAGATTATGTGTATATACACTGTAATAAATAACCACCTGCACTGAGGTAATGCAAATTGAATTTGTTGAAATATAGCCTATTATATTAAAATTTATGTTTCTATTATAATTTTTATTGTATGAGACAAATTTGTCCTGTATAAAATTACTGAGAAATAAGAGCTGTATCCATGTATAGGAAAGCTTGTCTTTTCTTGGGAACTATTTAATAATAGATTCTTACCATGCACATATCTTCTAAGTACCTATTTTCTTCTGCATGCTCTTAAAAATGCATAGCTGGATTTTGTCATTCTCAAAACAGGTCAGATAACTTAATCATAATGTACTCATTTAGATATACTAAATATAGGTGATTGGAGAGTTGATTTCTTTTCGTACTTGAACCAGTTATTTTATAAATAATGTTAACAGATTAGAAACAGACCAAAACCGTATTTTCAAGGCAAAATTCAGCTGTAGGGGTATTTTAATTCTGAATCTGTATGAATAGTGACATGGTGAGAATGAAAGTGATATATGGTAAGAGTAGGACTTTGTAATATGCAGTTCTGAAGTTGACACACCTCTAGTGCTTTTATTGGACTGAAGCAAGTTACTTAGTGAACTGTACAGCAAACAGTTATTTTCCTGAATGAAAGAAATAAACATTAAAGAAAATTTGAAATCAATTGATAAATATGCAGGCAGTAAATTAGCCTTATTTCATGCTAATTCAACTTTATTGAATTCATATCACCATCCATAAAAGCTGCCTCTGCTCTTCGAAGTAATATCCAGTATATCTCAATTAGCAATGTGTTAACCTTTCATCCAAGTTGGCTAGCGAAGTGAAATTAAATAGATTAACTATCAAAAAAGTGAAATAAAAATCTAAGAACAAAATCAGAAGTTAAAAATATTTTTATTTTTGATAGTCATTTTAAAAATGTCAGTAGAATCGACAAAAATAAGATTAAACCATGAACATTTCAAAGCCTGATAGTATATATATATTTGATTTTTAGATGTTTGAACTAGTCATGAATATTGGAACAATTTTATAAATGCTTGGAATAACAATAGGCCATACCTGGTCTTAGGTGGTGTAGCCTGCTTAGTCATAAGAGAGAAACAATATATCTGAAGAAGATAAAATCCTGTTCCAGCAGAGAAATGGGAATTTGGACAGCTTACTCTGGTCAGTGTTTTAAGGTGAATTAAATAAGTGTGAAATACACTGATGGTCCATTGGCATATGCTGTGTCATAAAGTTATTACTAACAGAATGTGGTTTTGGATAAAAACATGTAATAACAAGAAAAAATAATAATCTTATTTTTATAATCTGGACTAGTTACTTGAAGAGGCTAGAAAGAATTCTTTTCCCTTTCTAATGCGTATTTTGGCTTTTTTCCCTCTTCTGACACTCTCAGCTAGATGTATGTCTTCATTTCTGTAATACATTGAAAGCACTCAATTGTTCTGCCTTGCCCACCTACGCCAGCTGAAAGTGGTCACCAGATTTAGGGGCAGGAGGCAGTTTCTCCTCGGGCTATATTGGCGAGGATAGGATTTTTTTCTTTCTAACTTTTGTATGGTTAATGTAGTGGACTTGCTAATACAATTTTGGCATTTTCACCTCTTGCTCTTGGAGACTGAAAAGATCAACTCTGAGTTCTTATTCTTTCTTTTTTCTTGTGGCTTGTTACAGCATGTGATCTTTGGCGCTTCAGACTATAGGCCTTAAGATTTCTGCTGGGTATTAAGAAGTAGTTTGACACCCATATGCTGTGCTGAGTTCTTAATCTGTGAGTTATTTTGCATTAAATATCTGTGGCTGCTATCCACAGAAAGGAATTAAAATCAATGATCTGAGCCTTCATTCATTTCTATAACAGTGGCAACATTTTTCTTCCTAGTTAAAATTCAAATTCAAATCACATTTGATTAGTTTATAAAATGCATCCCTCTGGTGACATAGTTTATAATAGCTAGGGCTAAAGATAACGGTCACTCATATTTTTAGTCTTTTAGCTGTGATTTTTTGATCTTTTGGGATGGGGCACTGACTCTGGATTTGAACTCTTCTATATTTTTTGTGTTAATCAGTTCGATACTGGGATGTTCTTTTTTATTAATTGTTCTTGGCTGGATTTAAATCTAAGAAACTATGTGGCATTATTTTTTTTTATCACATGTAAAAGCACAACAAGAAAGACAATCTTTGAGGTTCCAACAGCATATGCAACAGATGCATATTATAGTGTATTTAAACCTGATTTTCTTGTTAAATATAGCCTAATATCTGTGCTAAGTGTTTTAGTAGTTTATGTACTAAAAATGGTACTATAAATCATACAGGATGGGTAATGTTTCAGAATTATTGTTGCTGTTGATACCTTCACTCTTGAATTCCAAATTTCGTTTCAAGCTTTTTTTGTGCAATCTGAATATGACATTAACATTTTTTTCTCCTTTACTCACTAATAGAAATTGTGACTGTCATGAATGGAGGGACCATATGCTGCTTTGAAAAGGCAGCAGGGACCGTGTAGGCAGTTTATAAATGATCTGAGTAAGAAATGAACAGAGACCAATTAAGCTAGTTAGGAGGCCGAAGGTTTTGGAAAGCGAGGATACTAAATTTGGTTCCCTCAAAAATGATAGAAGATAGAATCAAAAATTACTACAATTTTTTTTTTCCTGCCTCTTTCCTAATAATTCCTGCTTCACTTGCAACAACAAAGTAAAGTATTGTTTGTTTTTTCTTTTTGTGAGGGACAAGGATTTTAACACTGCAAGTTGTTGCATGTCAGGGAAATTACCAGGTTGGGACTAGTGGCCACTCACAATATGGCTTTTGTCACTGAGGCAAGTCTGTGCACTAAATAATGCATGCACAATTACCACATTAATCAGGCTGGTCAAAACAGGTGATCCAGTGAATATCTTTGTGCCTACTGCCATTTAATGCTATTCACCCATGTATCTATTATAACTATTCATTTAACACCACAGGTGTGCTAAGTGCTTTACAGATAACATGGAGATGAAGGTTCCTTTCTCAGAGAATTTAAATTCAAAATATCCAGAATACAGATTAGATGGTAATAAAATGCAGGAAAATCTGAGTGGTGTTTTTTAAAACCATATTTTAGTTAATTTCTTGATCTTTATTTAGCTTTTGAGAGCTATTTTGGGAATATGTTTTAGGCTTTTTTGAGTCTCTGAAAAGTATCCAATTAGTGATAGAAGAGAATGTAGCCAGGGAAGGGTTTCCAGATGTAAAGGGCAGAATGAAAAGGTGCCACAGAAGAGAGCGAAGGGACAATTTGAATACAAAAAGCAGGCAGATGAAGACACAAATGGCTTATTATAGTTACTATTATTTCTTTTGTAAATGCCAAAAAGGAATAGTAGATTCAGTATTCTACCTGTATTAATTATATGCAGAGATAAGAATGGGAAAGATATAGTACTGAATTAAATGCAAAGTGAAAAATCATATTTACAGTTAGGAAGACATTTATTTTAAAATAAAGAAAACTCCAGGAATAATTAAAAAAACCCACGTTCTCTTAGAGAATCTTAGTGGTTCAAACATAACAAGTATCTTTAAAAAGAAAAAATTTTCATTCCACAGACAACTACCTTAAACTTCATACTTCAATGTGTGAATAAGGGTTATTAATTAATTGACTGCTTAGTGGATTCAGTCATGAAATTAATCCATTATTCTCTTTTCCTCTCCTGAAAAACTCCTTTTTTTCCCCTGCTACAGAGATTATGGAACAATGTGACAAGGGCTAGACTGCTCTGTATGGACACCATACAGACAGGCTCACCAACGTTGTTTTGTTTTCTTGTGCTTTCCCATATGTCTGCCTCTGTTGTCTTGTGTCTTGTACTTAACACTACAAGGTCCTTCGACCCACACCATTTCTCCCTCCTGTTTTTGGGCAGCACCCAGAAAAAAAACGAGAGAAGCTGATCAAGGTCTGAAGCTCCTACACATTAGGATAATACCAGCAATACACAACAATAGTATTATAATGTGAAGAATGTAGATTTCTGCTTTGTCTAGATAAATGAAACCACATAACATGGTGTATCTGAAGTGTACTGCGTATCTAAATATCTCAAAACACTTCACAGATTATACTGATTCATTGTAATTGCATCATGATATTGCCATTATAATGCAGTCATGTTATCATTTCTGTAATAAACATTTATCTTAGGAATGTTTGTGTGCACCACATAATTAGCTCTAGAATAAAGAGTAATAAACATGAGGTGTGATTCATTAGAAGAATGATAGAATTTGATTTTTAAATTCTAACAATTTATTTTAACTGTTACTTGTTAAAAGTGAAAATAAACAGTGAAGTTTTGCTAATTGCAAAACTGATATAAAACAAGCTTAAGTAATGATTGAAAGCTAATATGTATTTAAACACTAGCACAATTAGTTATTGTTGAGGTTTTAATCTCCTGTCACTGTAAAATGTAATAAGTAGGTCTAGATATGCTATACTTATGATTTCAAGGACCACTGGGCTGAAGTCTCATACTAAGAAAACCCTTTATTCATCAAAAAATAACCTAGAATAACAACGTTAACTAATATCTTCTTGCCTGAATCTGACCTTTATTATAACTTCAAAAGTCATTTTGATATATATTTATAAAATGAAAATTAAAAAAAAAAGCATTCAGCTATGAAGATGCCAACCATACAAAAGGAAGCTGAAAAGCTTTATAAAAAATTACTGTAGCTTAAAAGCAAAGTATATTGTGTTGTAAGCTAATCACTTAATTATTCTATTCTGCGCAACTGTTGCCTTCTGAGGTTTGTCTGCATAAGCCAGTGATCTAACTCTAACTTAATTAGCTTGGTTACTGGAAGACATATAGTCATATTAGTTCCAAGTATGTTTATATAGCACTGAGTTATGCTGTGATGACAGTACCCATGACTTCTGAGACTTGGAGTGTCATTCACTGCTTGCAAGTATGATCCTAAAACCAAAACAACCGAGCAAACAAAACCGACAAACCCCCACAAAGAAGAGGAAGCTAGAAATAAATGAAAACTATATAGCTTGCTTTTCTCCCAGCACCTGAGAAATTAAAAAAGATCATATACTGTCTTATGACACAGTATAAGCATATAGTTTAAAAACTTTTGTTTTCAGACTAAAGACTAAATCATAGAATCATTAAGGTTGGAAGCGACCTCAAGGATCATCCAGTCCAACCGTCCCCCCACCACCTATTACCCACTAAACCATGTCCTTTAGTACCGCATCTAACCTTTCCTTAAACATCCGCAGGGACGGTGACTCCACCACCTCCCTGGGCAACCTGTTCCAGTGCCCAACCCCCCTTTCAGTGAAGAAATTTCTCCTCATCTCCAACCTGAACCTCCCCTGGCGCAACTTGCAGCTATTCCCCCTAGTCCTGTCACTAGTTATCTGCGAGAAGAGACCAACCCCCAGCTCACCACAACTTCCTTTCAGATAGTTATCAGGTAAATAATACTCAAACATTAATCATATAAAAATAAGAAGAGCAGGATGAAGATCAGGATCGAATTTCAGGCCTCAGAGCCTAAATCTCCAGGCTTACCATGTCAGCTGTCAAGAAGCCTGTGGAGTCAGGGATATCCTAACAATGGGTGGAGAAAGTTGCATATCTAAGAACAAGAATTCAGTAGGAAATAGGCTATGTGACCCATAATATCTGCACTACTATAGCCAAACTTCTACATGACAAAGGACAGGCATACTTCACTGAACACATTAATAATTTTGGGAGGAGCTATTAGAATTCACAAGTAAACCACCTGAGAAACTAGCCACCAGGACAGTGGTCCTACTCCACCAGCACTGAAGAAAGGTGCTCTTGCTGTTCTCTGTAGTAGGAAAAAGATGGATTTGCATCTGTTCAGGCTTGAATAGAAAGTGAACACAGGCACCTCCTTTCTGGTTGAATGTTTAGCAGGTATTATGCAGAGAATTGTTGACATTACCTCCTTAATGTTTAATTAAAGTTTAATTACAGTTTAAAATCAAGACCCTTGTAACAAAGGTCTGATCCTCTATCCGCATGCTGTAAGGAAGGCCACTTGGAGGTTTTAGGAGCTGTTCCAAATGTTTTCTGATCCCAGGTTGCTTGGAAAAGAGCTGTTTATCCAAATGCTTGGGCAAAGCAGTCCTGGGAACTTGTACATTGAGAACATTCAGGTGTCTAGAGAACTTTTCAGTCAAAAAGGAGTTTAGCAAGTTTCAATAGCTTGTATTTCTTCTGAATTGAATTTTGGATTTAAGTCCAAATGATTTGTGGACTTAATCACCAAAGCCTGCCAAGTACTTTTTATATGTTTTTGGGAAACCTAAACCGCTTTTGTTCTAAACTAGCTTAAATGAGCATATGCTTTTACAAAAGTGTATTGCTGATTCCCCAAAGGGTGAAAACATCATTTGTATAACAAGGTGCCTCCAGTTTATTTCTGAAGCTCAGACATATTTATACAGACTCAAATTACTTCTTCATAAACGTATGCCCATGACAAGGAGTACCATCAAGATTACCTCCGTGATATTCGTAGCACACTTCCCCTAAAACAAGAAAGGTAGCAAAAATGTTTCAGACCAACTACGTAATTTCGTATTAATCCAACAGAACCACTTGTTCTTAACTTACCACTGCCCACAAATTTCTTCAGGAAGCTGAAATTATTAAAAGTGTAATTTTTTTAACATCTTCTAGAAGTTTTTGAGATCAGTGCAATTGACTGTAGATTGAAAAAATGAATTTACATGCTTTTTTTCACTGCAGCTTTTGGGCACTATTTCTGAATAGTGTGAAAGTATTTTTACTCTTTGGTTACCTGTGTAGTGTCCTGTTTGGTACATTGTTGCTAAGTTGCCTGAGTTTTGTATCAGTTTGGTGGCAACTGCTAACTTAAAAATAATTACATAATATTTTCCATCAATAAGAATCTTTTAGAGCAGGGGTGGGCTGGGGTGGGGAAAAATTTTAATATATATACTATATCACACTATGATACATATTTCTGTAATTATATATTTTTTTCATTAAGTATTTTTTTTCAGAATATAATTTCATAGAAAAAACACACATTTTCAAATTTTAATGTTATGCAGAACGAAATAATTAATTTTTAAGATCATTTGATAAGAGAAGAAATTTTAAGGTTAAATCCTAAGTTCAAGGTAAGGTTATTTCAAAAAAGATTTACTCTCATTATTAATGGGTTTTGTGGGGTTGAATTGTATACAAATGATGAAATCCCAAGAGAGTTAATTAGAAAGAAGATAGGCTTAGTACAACCACAGTATTTAGCCTGATAGGTTCGGAGAAATGTTTATATAATATATTGCAGTTATACATTATAAAAGATTCCTGCTACTCTGAATTAGTATGTATATTTACTAATATATATATGTGAATTGCTAATAGATATTAGATTAGGTTGCACTAGGGAGAAAATTTTTGTAGATGGTGAATTACAGCTGAGCTTCATTCCAGTTTTGCCCGGTCAAAATATAATGCTTGTAATGAATACATTTCCAGTTCTCAGTATGCATAGCAAAAATGATAGCTTTTGTTTATGAAGACTTTTAAGGACAGAAGGGATCTACAGGGAATGTAAGAAAATGACCTAGTTACTTTCAACACCTACAAAAGGCATCAAATAATGGCCAGCTTTTTGCAAAGAAAGTTCTTTTTAAAATTAACACCTATCAGCAACAACATTTTTCTACAGTGCTTTCAGTCATTGTAGTACTTGTCTGCTGGTTTTAAAATTGGTAGTCAAAATTGAGTGCTCTGTGGCTTTTTAAGAAAAATAACTATCAGCTCTTCACCAGTTATTATAGTCACATTAGAACTGAATAAACATTAGAAGTCTGATCAGGAAGTGATCCATTCAAATTATTTTTGTCTAGGTGTAAGTCTACCCTGTATTTAAGTTAAAACTCTACCTACCTTTCTGAAAAGATCAGATCATATATTCTTCATGTGATGATTCAGATGATTGTTTACTATATGTAACCGCAGGCTTTATTTCTTAGAATATTTTTTAGCATGAAATGACATGTGTCATAATGCCAACTATCTTTTTTCTTCAAAGATTTTCAATGTTACATTCTCTAAGTAAATCACTAAAGTAATTTAAAACCAAACTACTAGAGACTACTAAGTGTCTGGTTTTTATGTTTTTGAGATGAGTCCTACACTTAAGGCTAAATTTTTATTACTACATTTGGTTAAGTACCACAGGAATCTTGGGCTTAGTTCAAAAATTTCTTACATTTGTTCCAGGTGTAGCAGTTTGTAATTGGTCTACTGATTTGAGGTCTTGAACCTTTATATGACAACTCATACTGTTTTGGTGTAATTTGCTACAGAATGTAACTGCTACCATTTCTAACTCTTTGCAATTAATTTAAAAATTCTTTTGCTGCTAATGCAAATAATGCCTTAGTCTCAGTTTCCTATCCTTGATAGAGGAGAACATTCTCAAAAGTATCGGCATTTGTTTTAGCTGTGCCTCATGGACTTTGAAAATGGAGGGTCAGGCTGTGTGCCAGATGAGTATTCTCTTGTTTCCCATGGTCCATGTAAATTAAATTTTCTATATCCTTCTTGTCTTATTAACATAGTATCTGCTTTTATGGAGACAGAAGAAAATAAGGGGTAAAGATATGAGAACGCTGTATTGCATCAGCCAAAATAACTAGATTTGATGCAGAGCAATGGAAATGCCACAGTTCCTATGAGATTATCTCCTGTTTTGATTCATTTAAGTTTAGAGAAGAATGGAAACAATGTGAAAAAAGGTATCTGAATCATCAGGTTGGCGGGGAATAAGAAATAATTGTCAATGGTCAATATGTACTTATCAAAAATCTGTCTAGAGAGTCCAGGGTCAGAATTATATCTTAAGCTCACCAAATTTCATGCTAAAAGAAAATAAAATCATGAAACTAATTTAAAGTGTTTAGACTTTATATCAGACTAGTAAATCTTTTGGGATGTTTGCAAATATAATATTAATATAATTTCTGCAAAGCTGCAGTTATTATTACATATTGTACCATAGTAGTCACACAGGTGATGATCTAATAAAGCTTGGCAGGTTTGAAATAAAGTGTTACTGCTCTGGTGTTTTTAAATTTTTTTTTAAAGAAGAAAACACCCTCATCTGCTTTGGAATTGGTATCTGAATCTGAAAACATTTTTCTCTGATGGAATTTTTACTGAGATGTGAGTCACTCACTGGAAGTAGTACTCAAAGCTTTGAATATAGAACTTCCATCAGTTTTTTTTTCTTTAATTTTTATATATGTATCTCTTAATGTCTGAACGACTTCAGCAAAAGCCAACTTTCTCCAGTAGTAGCTAATTTTTGAGCTCTTAGATCTATTGTATTTAACATTATTATTGTGATTGGAAAGAACACACAAAACACAGGTGAATATCACAGTGACAAAGAACTGGTCAAGTAAAAAATAATGAAAAAGATAGGTATTTATGTCCATCTAGATGGGAAAACTTTGGTGTAGGAAGAAAGATCCTGAAAAAAACTGGAGTTAAATGAGGTCACTTCATGAACTTAATATGAATATAAAGTCAAGAAAGGTCTGGATAAATTGGAAATGCTCTAGAGAAGAGCCACAAGAATGAGTAAAAGATTAGAAAACAAAGCTTTGATAATGAGGTTTTCAGTTCAGTAAATAGAAGTATAAATAGAATGACTGGAAATTGAAGCTGAGATGAATTCAGGGTAGAAATTATTTATAACCGTTAAGTTAATTAGTGTTGGAATGATTTACCATAGACTGGTTCGTTCTCCATCACTGGCAACTGATGGATGTTTTCGCCTTAAAATATATACTTTAATTCAGAAAATAATTAGTACATGCCTGTATTATACAAAAGGTTAGATTAGATGATCACAATGATTCCCTCAGGCCTTTAATCTATAAATTTATTAAATCCTCCAGCTGCTTTGGTTGTTCCATTGCACTAGGCCCCTGCTGTTGGCCACTGCATCTAAATGTATTGCAGTATGGCTCCACTTATGTGTAGCTGCCAGTAATGTGAATCTATTGAAACACGTATCTAGAGGTTATCTCTGTTATAAACTCCTGTTTATATTATTTTTCTTCCAATGAAATAAACCAAAGGATTTCTTTTAGGAAAGAAAGCCATAAATACATATACTATTAAGAACTGCCAAGATGAAGTAATAGTCTTGGAGATTCTGAGAAGTCATTCACCAAACCCAGACTACGTTCCTTCCTGAGATAAAGTACATATATGAATAGAAAGCCTATGCTAAAAATAAAAAAAATATGTCATTGTATGAATAGAATGGAAATGAAGCTTGCAGGACTATAAGCTCTCAAATTTAGGAATATAGCAATATTTAATCAGTAGCAAGTGAGAGGACGTTTATTGTGTTAGGTTCCTTCTCCAGAGATCTATGGAAGCAGCTTGTATTAGCCCCTGTATAGCGGTCTGGACTGGGTAGACTAAAAATGGAATGAATTCTTTGCTAAAATGGATTAAAATTTCATGTTGGCCAGTATCATCTCTTTTTTTAACACTTCGGAAGTAGTCTTGCTACTGTGTGTGTAGGACATTGCAATAACATATGCATGTTCCCCATGCCTGTATGGGTCCTCTTCTCAGTTCCAGGGCCCTTGTTCATTTGTTTGCCCAGGTAGTTCCACTTGCCATCATGGATTATGGCCTTTCGCATCTTCTTTCAATATATCTCTTGCTCATGGATTTCCAGTTCAGGTCTCACTGCTCAGCCACACCTAGTCTCCTCACTTTGGTTCTTAGCTGTTTTCAGGTTATTGCCCACTAATTTCCTCTCCCATTTGTAATGCTGCAGCTTCCAGTCCATTGTGATTCTCTCATTCTTGTCCTAAAGTACTGCTTCTGTTGTCAAGTTCAGTTCATATTTTCTGTGTGTTCTGCCTTTGGAGCTTCATCCTCTGTGCTGCCTGTACACAGAAAAGGGAGCATGGAAAGCACAAGAAGAAGGACTCTATTTTTCCAAGCAACAGTTTTTGAACCTGAACAATTGCTCGTTACATACAATGTACTAGAGCATCCTGCAGAGGAGGTCTTGTGCAGGGCTAGAGTATGACTGCAGATTTTCTCTTGATGATACTATTTGAGATGTTTTTTTTACATCTATGAATTCCCCAGTTTGGGGTAGATTTTAATGGGCATGACAAAATATGCTTCTTTGAATGAAGGATTCTTTGTGCCTCCTCCTCCACCTCTGACCTACCACCTTGCTGTAGTAGGGAATATCAAAGGAAGCATCACTGAATGTTTTATGGGACTTCAGTATTCCTCTTCCACAGGAAGAGTATTTTGCCTACAATTCTCAAGATGTTTCTAGTCAAGCAATTGGCAGAAAAAGTCACCCCATTTAAACACAATGTTTGGATTTTGTTAGAGTCGTAGGCAGCTCCAAACCTGGTTGAAGAGAATTAGAACTCAGTTATTAAAACAGCACTAGCAATCCCACCAGTGTATCAGCATATACATGCTATTAAAAAGCTTTCATTCTCATTCTTGAGAAAATACTGAAGTTATTCAGAAGAAAAATGTGGGGTTGTTTTGTTTTGTTTTGGTTTGTTTTTAACCTAAGAGCAGCTCCCGTAAGATACTGTGCACTTGGTAATGGTGATTTGTTATTCAGAAACAGCATATGCTTTCTTAAATCTAGCAGTTCTTTGCAAATGCAGGCCTACTGTAGGAGGCTCTTCATCCTTTATTTGTTGCCAGTCAGTCAAGGAATAAATCAGCCTCATTTGCACAGAGCTGGAACTCTTCTTTCAGAAGTCTGTTCAGCTCTTTTACCTGAGTTATGGTGTGCAGTTTTATTCAAATATGTAGTATTCGAGAGCCATTTTCCACGAATGGAAACGAAGTCCAGTCAACTTTCATGGATCTTTTAGGATAAATGTTCACTTATGGACCTTGTGACTATACTGAAAACAGAGGACTTGCTTCCTATTACATTCAAAATGGTAAGGCTTATACACATCAGCACACAGATGAAGAAAATTTATACAGTTGATTTTGACTCCTTTTGTGCCCTGATTTGTAAGTTAATTTGAACCTGCATTTTAAAGTTGATGTGAAAGTGTATCAGTCTAGGCATAAATTCACTCATCAGCATTTTACCATAATAAGTGATGATAACGGACAAGACTAATGATCATTTACTTGCCCGTCAATTTCTCACCCCAGACAGGTGGACAATTAGAACTTTGCAAGGCTGACTATTATTAGTTACTTGTTTATTTTTACTTATTTGTGAATTGCTTCACTTTTTAATGTTCTGTGATAATGTGTTTTTATTTTTTACACAACCTATGTTTGCAACAATTGCTGTTTTTGAAAATTGCTTTGTTCCGTAGTTGTTTTTATCTTTTGAATGGGAGCTATTGATTTCTGTATTCATGTCCTACTACTGAACTCATTAAGAATATTTTTCAAGACTCTTCAAGTTGCTATGAAAATATCCATGGCAAATGGATAATTTCTTCTTTTTAACACCCTACTGAATATAAAATTTAGAAAAAACACTGGATTTTTTGGTTAGTCATTTAATACAACACTGTTTGATGGCACTAAACCAAAAGAAAACTGTAGAACTTATTGGCTAATGTATCTTATTTATTGATAATGGCTGCAATACATAGAATCATAGAATCATTAAGATTGGAAGAGTCCTCCAGCATCATCTAGTCCAACCATCCCCCTACCACCTATTACCCACTAACCATGGCCCTAAGTACCAGATCCAACCTTTCTTTAAACACCCCTAGGGACGGTGACTCCACCACCTCCCTGGGCAACCTGTTCCCAGGGTGATATAAGTATTACCAGTCTTAGCACAAACTCATGTTCTGAAAATTTGGCCTTGAGTTTAATGCCATGTGGTGAAATTGTGATTTGTTATAGGCTCACTGGAATAGAAATGATGAAAATGTCCTCATGCTTCCTTTCTACGAAGATTTCACTTTCACAGTTTTATTTCATAACTAGGTGTGTTCTTAAGTATGGATGAAATATCCTACTGGTGGTTGTTAGTGTCTGGACTGGAAATATCACTTCTGACTGGGGAAATACACCAGTCAAAGTTGCTTGGATCATTTGATAAAGTGTCCTTGTTAATCCTAAAACTCATCTCACTTAAATGTCGCAGACTGAAGTTTAGAATTCCAGTCTAGATTAGCTGTCTAAGCACCCTTTGTACATCACACACTCACCCCCCACTAAAGTCCCTCTGAAAGGCTATTTGTCCCATTTTAAAACAGTTTCTGAGAGGGGAGTGGAGTGATGGACAGCTCTATAGAAGTGCCTGTCTCCCTCCATTCCTCCAACCCCGTGCTTTTGATCACACTTCTCAGCCTGGCCCTTTGTTCAGACTGTATCCAAGCCTTGCCAGTTCTTGCTCTGGCATCTATCACAGATGTTATTTCCTCTCTATACATGCTCCTAAAACTCTTATTCCACATTCTTTCCAACTGAACTGCTCTGGTTCGAGTATATGGAAGATGAAGGCTGATTTTAAGAACCCACATTGTTGTGTGTATACACCTTGTATGACCAAAAGCTACACTAAATAGAACCCCAGTGGATCGGCTGCTTTGTGGAGCTTCCCATATATTAACTGCTAGGAGAGACCACATCAGTGTTCTGCTGCGTCTTCTGTCACTTGTTTGTGTTGAGTCCCAGTGAGGAGTTAAACTCCTCTTCCCTGAGCTAATCTTGCAAGAGTCTGACCAATAAGAGCATACTTTTATTTATATGCTTGGTGTCAGAGTCTGAACAACTTGGAAGGACTAAAATATCTCCTCAAACCCTCAGATACAAATCTTGCAACAATAAATATTCCCCAAAGTATGAATGCTGCAGAAAGGAAGTTAGTCATTTTGCTAGTAAGTGCTATATGTAAAGGACAGAAAACTGACTTTCCGGAAGGACTAACATCTTCTTGACAGATACAATTGGCTGATTTTGTCTATTCCCTACCTTAATGGATGACACCTGTAAAAAAAGTAAATCTATTTTTAATGGGATAGTCTGCCTAAATGACCCAATTTCAGAAAGAGTGCACTTTCATGAATATTTATTTAATATGAAAACACTAAAGTAAACTAGAAACTACATTCTATAAATAAAAACAGCCCAGAGGGTCAAACAGTGATAGACTGTATGATATGAAAGCTAATTTAGTATTGCTTTATGTGCTACGTTAGCAAAGCAGATCCTAGTGTGTAGCTGTTGCTCACAACAGCAGTCAAGAGGCCTTTTGTTACCTTTGTACATGCAGCAGGCAGCTTCTGGGTACCAAGGAGTGGTTGAAGCAGATGCAATGTTTTAAACATGTATTCCCATGGTTTGCTGTTGAAAACCACACACACACACCCCTACACCAAAAAAACCCAACCAATTTTCTTTTGTCCTTCTATATAATTCTTACCCCTTAGTAAGGGTTGCCATTCTGTTTTAGGATATGTTTAGAGAGGAGGTGCTTTTGAGAGGACATGCAGAGGCATGTCCCTGGTTATCCTCCAGGTTCTTATTAGTCAATTTAATTCTATCAAGATGTTCCCATTTAGTACAGACTCTTTTCTATGGCAAAACAATAACCACTGTCCTATAGAGTGTCCTTAGGAGGTGAACTTAATAGCATTAGACAGCATTTGGGGATATGCAATAGGTATGTTTCACATACCTATAACTATATTGACAAAATAACTGCCACAGTGAATCTAGTCTTATTCAACTCCAGCCACAGTCAAGCGAGTTATGTAGGCCTACAATGTCATGTTTATATTTTCTTAGACAAGACAGTTTTGTGTGCAGTTTATTTCTAAATACACTGTACCAATAGGATCTGAACGTGAAAAGAATCTAGGACTGAGCCACTAACTACTGTCATTATATGTATTAGAACTCGATATGTTCTCTTGTGTCTTATGTTTACACAGGAGAGAAAGTGATCTAGATAAAGAGACCAGCATAAGAGCAGAGTGAAGAATTCTAGTCAGATATTTATACTTCTTTCAAATGAGGGTACAGAATAATTTAAAATAACAATTATTTTATTAATTTTATCATGAAACTGTATACTAGCCAGAGAGCCAACATATCTAAACTCTTTATCTTTGATCCAAATATAAGCAGTTATATTTAGCAGAATGGTTTCGATAAAATCATTTAATTTCTTAATGTAAGTTTAGCTCTTTTTTGTATGTAAATGCCAACATACCTCATACATGACTAAGGTTGAATTTGATGCTTTATTGCTTCAAGCACATGTAGTTAATACTAAAATTTCTCTCTGTTGTCTTTCAATACATTAATATACCTTCATTTATGGAATACTCAGTATTTGAGGCTAGGCAACATGTGATACCACTTCTTTTTTTATTTAAGTAACACCAAATCATCACTTTTTTTGATTTAAAAAATACCAGTTTGAATGACAACATTTATAGGAAGTATGTGAGAACTGCTTTCCTACACAGAGACAAGCTATAGCCAAACCATCTGGTTCCAGTGAGACAGTAACTCCTGAAACACTAAATTCTTGTAGATTCTGTGTAGCTTACCGGCCTGGGAGCCTTTCCTTGCAGAAACCCGAGATATTGCCAATTAGGCTACCATTGGGAGCTCACTGCATGCAAGCTAAAGCTCTCCATGGTATCTGTGGGAACTCACTAGCCACTGGAGCCACTTACTCATGGGAGACTGCTGATCAGATTCATTTTCTCCTTGGGAATTATCAATGCCTAGCTCCAGCTAGTTTAGTGACCACATGAAGTAGCAAATCTCATAATTTTTGTCTTATCTTGAGGATGGAGAATATTTTATACATTGTTGTTCTCTACATTTTTAAAATTGCAGGAGGTAGAGGAAGAAGACACAAACATTTTAAGAGCTGGAGAAAATGCTTTATAGTGGGAGACTTAAATAACTCAATCTGTTTATCTTATCAAAAGAAGATTGATAGGTAACATGATTACAGTGTGCAAGTAAATTCACAGGAAGAAAATACGGGGTATTAAAAAGCTTTTTTTTTTTTATTTAAGCACAGAAACTTGGTAGAAACTAATGCTGGAATCTTCAAACAGATAAAACAAGTTGGAGTGAGGTGCAAATTCTTCCTGGTAGGTATCATTACCTACTGGAGCAAGCTTTTAAACTGCGACTCCATGCCTTGTGGTATCTTTGAAATGGGACTCTATGCACTGACAAAAACCATGCCGTCATACTAAGTAGGAGGATGAGTGGCATGTCTAATGACCTATGAGTTGCAGAAAGCTAGCCTAAACATTTTATGAATACTTCTGGCCTTACCCTTTATGAAATCTATGAAATGCCAAAATTCTCTTCTGTTGGAGACATATTGAGCCCACATGCTGAGTTTGTAAAAACATTTATGCACATGCTGAACCTTAGTGGATTCCAAGATACTAAAGACTCAAAAAAAAAAAAAAAAGTGTATATATATATATATGTTATACATATAATTTTTGTGTGACATTTTACAGCAAAATGTTCACTAGAACTCTGCTCACCTCTTACAGCTGGTCATTTGTAGAGGGTCTTGTTTCTTTGTTTTCCCCTAGCAACATGCATTAAAAGAAAAGACAAAATACTCTTTGACTCCACTGAAGTCAAAGGCACAACTCCAACAAGCTGTGACAGGGCTAAGATTTCACCTAATATTTAGCTAATATTTTTGTCTTGATATATACACTATGCCTGTACTTCTCACAAAGGTTTTAAGATTTTATAGGTTTGCAGATGGAAGATTTTGGACTGCACAGTTGTGAATGAAAGGAAGGGTAGATTATGAGGTTATCTCTGAATACAAGGTAGATTGCTATGAAAAATACCATGGACTCTTATTTTATAGTATGTGATAATTATTGTCATTTTATTGGTACAAGGTCATTGTAGCACATTGAAATGTAGGACTACATACGAATAAACTGTACTTGGGAGCACCTGATATGTCTTTATACATACTATGGATATTTTTATTTTAAAAAATCAACAAAATAAGATAATCGTTCTTTCTTATTTTACCAGTGTACAACTTTTTCCTAGATTGCTGTGAGTTTTTCATTTTCAAGTCCCTTTTCTGCATCCTTTCTGTTGTACATCCTAATCTCCCTTTTTATAACACCGTCTCAGAGTGATTCATTTGTGACAGTCACAGAAGCATGCACTCCAACACCCACACGCAGGTAAATCTGCTGCGGTGATATATTTTAATTACAGATTTAGTCAGAAGTAATTAAGGTTTTATGTCACAGGGATAGCGGAGAGTTTTAAAAATTCATGTGGTTTCAGTCTTTGTGAGTGCGCAGTTTGTGACACAATGGCTTGCAAAACAGGAACGACCCCTTAGTGCTGTTAGATTAATTAATAGAAAGAGAATAAACTTAATGGAGCTAGAAAAGTGCAAAAAATTGTGTTTTTTCCACTGTATATCACACAGATGGAATGGTCGTCCTGGGATTGCGGCGGGGGACAGTAATTGCATTTTAATTACAGTGCTGATGGCTTCTGCTTCCTACCAGATGGAAGGCCCTTTTAAAATAGAGGCACAATAGCAAGCCTCTGCTTATTTTCTCTTCTGATGCTGGCTAACATAAAGTGACACAAGACAAAAGCTATTATGGTATGGTTTGATCAGAAAGACTTTATTCAGTGCTATAATACTTTCTAGTATGAAGAAAATCCATTCTCTGCCAATATTAAAAAGATGACTTCTGTCTAGAAACTAAAATCCAAATATGCAGGAAACTACCCACTACTTTTATTAGTAACAATCATAGTTAATCACATTGTTGCTAGGTTGATAATATTTATAGAAGGAAAGATAGATAACTGAGACTTCCTTTGTTTAGGATGCTTAGCGGAGATAGTTCTCAGGATGGCACTCTGCAGAAGAAGGTGTGGGTTAGATTGAAGTTAACAGATGCAAAGTTTACTCTATGATGTCCTTTATTTTATAAATATTACTGTGAGTTAGCAAACATAAAAGTGCTGATTATTGAGAAACTGATGTTGCAGAGAAGGGTCAGATCTGTAAATAGTGTGAAAATTACATTCAAAGCCATTAAATTGCATTAAGAAGCGTACCTTTGTAGATGCACATACAGTATTCATAAGTGAATAAATGAATGATATTTAATAATATTTCACCTTTTTGTCATAGTTTAACTGCTTTATATATTAGGTTTCTTCTGCAAGATGCCCTTCCACTGTCATTGCATCTTTAAGACTATAGCATCTGTAATTTTTTATTATAAAGATATATATGAGAATCTTTTATCTATGCTTTAAGTCTTTAAAAGTTCAGGTAGTAATAAATAAATTTGCTTCATAGTTAATGTATAACTGATTTATTAAGCTGCTTCTTTGTGCCAGTGGTCACTCTGTAATTTGTATGTAAGAAATGCAGTGGGTACCAGGCTAAAATAGTAATATTGTGTAATACTTGTAATAATTAATAAGAATTAGCACATTGTAGCTCAGAAAGATGACTTATAGTGCCATGCTACCAGCAAATCAGCTGCCTCCTGAGCAGTTTCCAGTTAACCCACTGGAGTCATCACCATATTGTCAAGGATTTATACTCAGAAAAGACACTGAGCAGACTGCCCAAGGTGCGTGCTTGGAGAATGTGAAAATGGAGGGAACTGGGGAGAGGTTGGAAGGGTCCAGATGAGGGGTTCCAGTAGTCCATTCTCCAGCTCTGTGGAATATGAATAATGGTAATACTGGAACATCTCCAGATGGATTATTCTGAATAAAAATATATTTGCATAAGCATTTATAAAACCAGTATTTTTGTAGGCCATTATACACTCATCATTTTCTTCCATAAGAAATTGATGTAAAATTTTGTACTACTGCAGTCCAAAAGGTCACTTTGAGTATTACATTAAAGGCTCAAAAAATGAATTTAAAAAAAGCATGCGAAAGACTAAGTTAAATATTTAGTGCTTTCCTCACTTTGGTCTTCATAAAATTGTAATCAGTTAATTTTTTGTAATCAGTTACAGTGAAAGGGCTTGCAAGCCCATTGGAAGAAGGTCTCAGAATTCTGAGTGATCTTGACAAAACTGCAAGAAGATTCAGTAACGACAAGACCAAAGCATTACTTTCAGGAACAAGAAATTGAGTACAAAATGTAAAGTTACTGGTTAGGGAGTTGCATCATCTGAAAGGAAGAGGATGTTAGAGAAATAAAAGCTGGGTGTGAAGCGTTATAATTTAATGGCAAAAACAGGAGATATTTTCCTGAAGTGTGTAACTAGGAGTGTTGTGTTTAAGACATGAGATAATTTATCACAGTTTACCTCAGGCTGGCGATGTTATAATGGATAACATCTCTCATTTCAAGAAAGATACAGGTAATGATGAAGTTTTGGAGGAGGGCTGTCTAAAGATACAGTAATCAATAGTTCTTCATATCTTCGTGTCATAGGATTTTACTCTCAGCAAAAGATTTAAATTCGATTCTAAAGGGTTTTTCTAACTACAGGGATAATTAGTGAAGAGAACAGACTGCCTAGGTCATGAGGCCTCTTTCATTAGAGACTTTAAAGACATTCTCATCTCATAATCTAATGAGGGACGTGTGGTCAAGATGAAATCACAGTGATGTGTGTATAGGGTAAATATCTGTGAAGAGAAGTTTTGGTCTCTGCCAGTGTATACTTTTTCAGTGTTTATAATTATGTCTTATGGCCCCACAATTACCTCTTGTGGCCCCTTACAGCTCTTCATTCCTTATGGCTCTTGCTTGCTCTTGTGCTCTTCCTCTAATTACCTCTGTATTTTTTAATTTCCGTAAAAATGTAAAAAAACCAACAGCAAAAACGTATTTCACATGATATAAAAACCCACACCTCATATGAGATATGATTTTTCAAGTACTGAAAATGATATTTCCATTGTGAGTTTGTGAAAGTAGTATAAAGTGTGAGTTTCATGTTGGAGCAGCTTAAAATGTGCACACAATTTTTTTTGTACTTCACATTCAATTCAGAAAAACACTGGTGTGTTGAAGAAGTCAAGAGAAAAACCACAAAAGAAATAAGGAGATGACAAACATTTGTTATAATAGAGTGAAGGATCTAAGGCCATGATGCAGCAAAAGAAAAAGTATGCTGAAAGTTATAAATAGTTATGCTGACATCAGGGCTAGTGCATTGTTTGGTTAAATGCTCCCCTGGGTAAGAATTGATCAAATAATATGTAAGATTGGGAAAGGATGCCCTGTAAATATTTAAAAGGTAAAAAAAGCCTAAGGGAAAGAATTTTGAGATAGTATAGGAAACTATTAAAAACTAACGAAGTGAAAGAAAATACTACCTTTGTGCAATATCAGGGAGTTAAAAATATCCAATTACGTTTGAGGATAAAGATTTGATCATGAGATCAATAAACTTTAGAATAGTTTTCCAAGAGTAGTGGTGCATAAAAACATAGAGGTCATAGTAAGGGGTCAGAAAAAATGTCCATCTGTACCAATTTCTTGTGGCCATCAGCAGATGTTTATGTTAGAAAATAAAACTAGGATGAGAATAAAATAGAAGCTACACTACTTAACATTTAAAAATCAAACCCAAGCATTAGTAGAAGTAGTATTATAAAAACAATGCAGCACCAATTGTTAGAATGAGGTACATGACCTAACATTTTTTTCCTTCTCCAATTTCAAAACATCAGTCTTAGGAAATATGTTTAAATCATAAAATTGAGTAAAAAATGTATTCTAGAATGCTCTAAGAATTCTATTTTGGGGAGTCATCATGTTGCTGTAGGATGATGCTTCATTGTGGTAGAGAACACCACAATAGAGATTATTCCTCATTATTCCAGTATCTCTGTATTTTTGCTTTTGTTTGTAGATCTGCTGTTAAACACAGGTAGTGGGAAGACATCATGTTGACCCCAGTTTTTCTGGAAACAACAGGAAAAAGTATTTGCTAAGTAGAAATTAAGTTTAGACTTATTGCTAAAGAACAAATAACAGTAACTGTTAGTATAAGATGAAGTTTAGAGTAGTCCTATACAGGAATAATTCAATAAAATGCATAGTACTTATTATGTTGTTTCATTGGCAAATTGAAGTTTATATCATTATTTGCAAAGATCTGAAATGCTTAGAGTTTCCCAGGATCTAGCTCCTTATTTAAAGACATTTTTACATTATTTTTGGCATTAAAATGATAGAATTCTCTCACACATTATGCACACTAGATGACGAAGGTGGCTTTAAACTTGCAAGAATTAAGACACAGTTCTTTATGTGAAATTTGGTAATCATCACAACACTTCTAAGTACTTCATATGATAAATATTGTATGTTTTCAGTATAGAATAGAATAGAATAGAATAGAATAGAATAGAATAGAATATATATATTTTGTACTGAAATTACTGTGATAATCTTGCCTCCTAGATTTCAAAACATAAAATCATATGCTTCCCTTTATTCCAGGATAAAGTACAATGGCACAAGAAATACTTTGATCTCAAAGGATTGTGGCAACAATAGCAGAGGTGCTGGACATTTGTATTAAATAACTATTTAAATTGTTCATACTTTGTTGCAAATCATAAATAATAGAAGATCCATCTAGATACCATGGTAATAGGTGCTATTAAAATTAGTAAAAAGAAACAAATATTTGACGTGTGTATATCCATATTTAGGCAAATTGATGATTTCTGGCACAGTTATACATTTCTACATTGTAGAGAAAGTTTGCCAGCAAGGAACAGAAGGAGTATTGACTTTGTACTATAATGACATTTCTATCACATTAATTATAAACTTGGGAAATATTAATCTAATTGAAATAATATCACTAAAAGAAAAATACAGTTTGGTTGTGGTTTTTTTTTTCTGACAGTTTAATGGTTCACAAAAAGTGAAGGACTTGGAATACAAGAGTATTAGAGAAAATAATTGTTAGTATTATAATAATTTATATGAATATTGTTGAAAAGTATTAAAAATATTTACCTATTAAAACTTCATCTGACAACTGTGAAAGTAATTTATTTTTTACTACTAACAAAGAAGGCAATATAAATAAATAATGAAGAAAAATGTATATGATACTTATTAATTTATTATCGAAACACATGTTGGTCAGCAATCTATCATATTTAAAATTTTGTCATGAGGCAATTATAGAATCATTAAGGTTGGAAGAGACCTCAAGGATTGTCTAGTCCAACCATCCTCCCACCACCTATTACCCACTAAACCATGTCCTTAAGTACCAGATCCAACCTTTCTTTAAACACCCCCAGGGATGGTGACTCCACCACCTCCCTGGGCAACCTGTTCCAGTGCCCGACCACCCTTTCCGAGAAGAATAAAAATGGCAATAACCATATTGAACTGGGATTCACCTCCCTGTCATGTTTGTATTTGTCAAATTGAAGAAAGTGTGTTCTAAAATAGATTACATCGTTTAAATTAACAGATGAGATACTTAAAGATTCTAATGATGTTTCTCTAAAGGAACAAAATGCACTTTTTGCCAGGTTAGTCACGGCCTCAGTAGTGTAAGACTACCTCATGCTCAGCTGGACTACACTCAACCCAGAGTAAAGGCCAGAACCTGAAAGAAAGCTGGAAGTTAGGGGATGCTCAGCATCTATTAAGCACAAAATTTAAGTGTAGAATATAGTGTGAATGAACACTTCTGTTAAAGAATCTGAAATTTGTGCAAAGAAAATACTGATGAAAAGGCAGTGGCATGCACCTTGTTTGCAGTTTCGGTGAAGACAATGATCTGAAAGCACTGAACTTAGATGCTGATGCTGTTTTCTTTGCAGGTGTGGACATGAAATTTGGTGCATCTGAAAATGAAATTCGGTGTATAATTTAATACTGAGTGCTCTTGACCCCAAAAGGTTTCCTTCAGTATTCCTGCCAGACACAAAAGGGGTCTTTATCATCTTACTGACTGTCTAAATAATGGTTGCGTGTAGACTGGGAAAGAATGTCATTTAGACTAAGTTTAGCAAGAAGCTGGTTCTTGAGTCAGGTATTTTACTTATGGGTTCACCACTCCTGGATCTTTAAAAGAGTTCTTAACCACTAAATGCCACAGGATGATCTTCATTTTTGCCTAATGCATTGCACAGTCTGCTGAAGATTTCTTGGGGTATAGACTGAAATCTTCTTTCTCTGCACCATAAGAAAACCACAGAGCTCCTTGGTGACTGTCACTGCATATTCATTTCCATACAAGCCATGCATATGTTAGGTTATGCTTTTGTAAGAGAACTGGCTTGTGCACTGCAGCACCCAGTTTCAGTTCTAGCATTGCTCCTCTTGGTTTATCTTCCTCACAAAAAAATAGAGAGGAGCAGAAGAAGGCAGCCTTTGTGAAACACAGTGCCCTAAGTTCAGCACAACAGGGCTTCCCAACCTGGATCCTTCTTCTGCACCAGGGCACCGTTGATTTTGTTGAAGGGGACACAGATTTCATTTTAAACAGTGACTGGATGTGGTAAGCATTAACAGTTCATATTTTTCTTGACAAGTGATCCAAAAATCAGTTGAAGTGTAATGTCTTAATTTCTAAACAATACTAACACGTCCTGACTTTTGCTCAAGGCTGCTTTGGGCCTAAGAAACTGGTTGGCTCGTTCTCAAATATTAGAATGGGCTTTCTGTACTGTAACTGTATCACATTCATTGGGGTTGAGGTATCTAGAATTTGATTAATTTCTCTGCAGGTTCTGGATCTGATCATGTGAAAAAAAGTGCACCACTAGTGAAAACAGCATGAAGCTTGTTTTTTATTAGATTTACAAGATGAAAAATAATTGGTGCTGCTTTAGTATTTACAACTTTCTCTTGAGACACAGGTAGTATTCACAGGCAAAAATTGCTTTTTCTGCCTGTGGGTAGGTAGGTAATACTGAAGAAATTCGGGTCTCGTTGTTAACTGCAAAATAAAATTAACCCCACTCTAAATTCTTTGCTATGTTCCAGAGCTGGATGTTGGAAGCGGAGCTCTTTCACAACAGTGGCACGCTGTGATTGAGATCTGCACACACCCTTTATCATAAGTCTTCTTGTTAATCTCGGCTTTCTGAAAACATAGACATGCTTGATTATCTGTCCCTGCTCAGGAGTTAGCTTTTAGCAGGTTCTTCTAAATTGCAGTTCTTACTCTGTGCTCTGAGAGAGCTTTGTCTGTGTAAGGATGCAAAGTATATTACGAGGGAATGATTTTAAAAGGAATTGATACTTCTGGATGACATGTTATAAAGAACTGTATTCCACTTGTAATGACAGCATTAACTCCACTCATATCAAACACCTGTGCTTTTGATATAAAAGTATTATTGATTGTTTTTCCCATTGTCTGTGTAAAACGTATTACTGTACTACATGTTGTTTGCTTTTAGTATCTTCATCACATACCAAAGATATTGTAAGTGTTACACAGAAATGTCTCTCTTTTCCAGAAATGTATTTATTTAGGTATTCATTTGCAAGTTCTCCATATGTTGATTCATCACTGAAGCAGGCAACTCTTGTGTAAAGGAGCCCTACATAAATAATAATGTAAATATATAAAAGACATTTATCAGAGAGTAGCTAAATGAACCCTGAATAATAAGAAAATGATAAACTACTTTGTATTAATTTCTAAAAGTAGTGATTCTATTTGACAGAGCACTGAACTGAAACTTAAGAGATCATATTCACTGGCTAGAGCAAATTTGCTTATCAGCTTGCCTCATTTTCCACATCTATATAATGGGAAAAATGTTATTGACTTTCTTTGTAAAACAGTTTTAAGATTTAATGCTGAATAATGCCATATATGAGATATGTATTGTTTATAATCTACTGAACACAGAAATACAAAACCAAAGTGACACTTTGTGTCTAGAAACTGTCTGGATTAAGGATTTGCAAGCCATTAGGAGAGTGCATTCCAGATTTACAGCCTTTAAAAAGCAGTGATAGAAATTTAGAGTGCTTAAACTGAGGAATCAATAATAACACGAACCACACAGCTATGGTGTTCATGATAGGTCACAGAGAGATGGCTGTAGCTCTGTACCAGTGCCCTGAATTGCTTTCAATTTATTCTTCACTCCAAACAAGAACTGTTTCATTATATAAATCATGTTTAACTTCTGTACAGCTTCTAGAGGTTTTAAGTGTTGGCTATATTTTAATTTGATTTACATATAGCAAAGAATTAAGATGTGCAAATCTCTATTGTAAACACAGTGGTTATATCACTCGTTTGAGAAAGAAAGAGGTTTGTATGATGGTAAAAACTGCTTCAGAAGGTATTCTGTAGTATTGATACTCTGATCCCTCATTATACCACACAGGATGACTATGATTGTGTGAGAATCCTCTTACCAGTACGTTCTCCAGCATTACAGGTACAATATATTATTGTCTTTTCCGGTAGTTCTACACAGATTTAGTTCCAAACTCAGATATTCCCTGAAGAGAAAGTCAGTTCCACACTACTCATTCCCATGTCCTAGCCCATTCAGTCAGGGTGGTTATTTCAAACATCTTCCACAGCACATCTGAATGAGCTTTATGAACACAGACAAAATAGAAATTATCATTATGAGAGGCCATGTAAGATTTCTTTTCTGCTCACAACAGCTTCAGTATGCTTTGACACTCCCTGTTTGAATTCTGCTCTTCCTTAGCTTCCTGAATCTCTTTCTAGACCAATCTATCATCAATAGCTTTCTAGTGTGATTGCTTGACTATGTTCATGCAGGTCAGCTTCTTGAAACATAAAATTTTAGAAATATAAGTAAAATGAAGCCTGATTAAAGTTCCTCTTAAAACTAAGTGTGCTAATTCAGAGAATACTCTACCTACAATTTTTTTAGAGTACATGCCTCTTTCAATTTTTGTTTTGGTTGATTAATCAATATTTTCTTAGAAAAATCTTTTGCTTTTAAAGAAATGTGTTGTCTTAAAGACAATTCTTAAGGGAAATGGTCTAATGATTCCTTGCAGAGAAACCTCTTTTCAGTCATACTTTTTTTTTTTTGCATAGGACTATCTGTTTTTATCCCAAAGACTGCATATGCATTTATACTACATGGCCAGAGTATTTCTTTATAGTGTGCTTCTGTTCTTGAATATCTCAAAATCCTTCCATTAAGTAATAGTTATTACCATGGATGCTTACAGAGGACCTATTCAATTGTGATGAGTATCTAAGGGAAGAGAAGCAAAAAAATTACTGTGGTTATCGTCATCCAAATGACAATTATTTGGTACGCACTTATAACAAAATGTGTAAAAAGAGGTGGCAATTGTTTATTTGAGGGTCAGCCTGCAAACCTAACCTTAGACCATCATGTCTACAATAGTGTTACAGCAAGACTTTCCTTTCATGTTTGAACAGGAAAAAAAATATGTTTGCCAATTAAGTTGTAGCCAAAGTCAGTGAGATGAAAGAAAAATGTGAGAGAAGTACTTAGTATTAGATACAAGCTGTAGCCGGAAGTCTACTGACATGAGTCAGCTTGTGTTTAATTTCTTCTCCTCTCACTTTTGGAATAATACAATATTTGATGTCAGGTACATTGGTTCATGTACTATAACCAGAAATTGTAATTTATTTTTTTTTTCCTGGCATTTGACATAGTTCTGGGATCAAAGAATGAAGTTCTGTATTTCTACATTTATTAGGGATAAATGAATATGTGCAATGAATTTTGTCTTGTTGGATAGAATGCTGAAAATTTGTGTGGATATGCATACCAGATAGGCAATTCATATGCACTGGTTCATACACAGAACTGTAACTGCACACTCATTTATCGACTTCGCTGCATTAAAATTCTCAACCACGGTGTTTCATTAATGGGTTTATTGCCCTAATAAGTTTCAGTGAACCCCAGTAAAAGAATATTAACTGTCAAAAGTAGATTTTAAAAGTTTAGATATAATAACCTGTAGTTAAAATATTGAATTACTGTAATATTCTGTGCCTTCCAGAGACTGTAAGGTGTGTAGAGGAGTAAATTTAAGGCAGCAACACAGAAAAGGCTGATATTCTCTTCACAGAGGTTTCAAGTGATACATCCATTACTATTAGAAATAGGCTAGAGTCAAATTTCCAGAGAAATCTAGCTCATCAAGGGCCGAGGGAAAAGATCTTATATATCCTATTTTTGAATTAAATTAACACTTACATCTTCACCCACCCCTGTCAAAGTGAAGTCCAGGAAAGAAAGGACAACATGATACAACATCCTGAGAGGAAACGTAGACGTATGAAGGATCTCACTCTCAGACTTCAGAAAAGCAGACTTTTGTCTGTTTAGGAATCTGCCTGGAAGAATCCCATGGGTTGCAGTCCCGGTGAGGAGAGGTGTCCAGGAGAGATGGTTGATTTTCAAGGATCATACTCTCCAAACTCAGGAATCATCTGTCCTGATGGGAAGGAAAGCAGAGAAAGACAGAAGGAGTTTTGCGTGGATGGACAAGTTGCTACTGAAAAACCTCAAACATAAAAAGGAAACGTACAAGAGGAGGAAGAAGGGATAGGTGACCTGGGAGGAATATAGAGACTCTATATGACCATGCAGGGGTAGGGTTAAGACGGCCAAGGCCCACGTGGAGTTGAATCTGCCCAGGGACTTGAAGGGCAACAAGAAAGGTTTGTGTAAGTAATTCAGCAATAAAAAAAAAGACAAGAGAAAATGTGGGCCCACTGCCAGATGGGACAGGGCATCTGGTGATAAAGAACACAGAGAAGGCCAAGAAACTTTGACCTTCTTCTCAGTCTTTGTTGGTAAGAGCAATTTTCAGGAATCCCAGGTCCCTGAGGCCAATGGTAAAGTCTGGAGCAAGAAAGGCTTACCCTTGGTGGGGGAGGGTTGGGGAAAATGTAAACAAATTAGATTGGCAGTGGAGTGGATCCTATCAAAGTGCATCAATATTTGATGAGAGGGTGTCAAGAAGAGAGAATTGAGTTCTTCTCAGTGATACCCAGTGAAAGGACAAGAAGCTATTTGCACAAATAGTAATTACGAGGAAGTCCATTTAAAGATAACACTTTTTTTCTTTTTTTTACTGTAAGTCTGGCTGAACACTGAAACAACTTGCCCAGAGAAGGTATGAAGGGTCCATCTCTAGAGATACTAAAAACTTGGCTGGACATGGTCCTGAACAACCTTTCGTTCACACTGCTTGAGCAGGGATGTTGGACTAGAAGACCTTCGGATATCTCTTCCAAACTCAACTATTCTGTGATTCTGTGAATATGAAAACAATTACTTTGTGGCACCAAAAAGGACCAAATTTAAGTGTTGCCCAGCTAACAAATCCCTTAATCAAAGAAAATGGATTATTGTTCTTTTGCAAATGTTCACCCAGAATAAAAAAGACTGTTCTTACTTAGGAATATTAACCGATGACCTCTACTTTCTTTGTAATTTGTGATGTTATGGAGTAGTGTTAATGCTTATAAATTTGAATATGATGGGGCGTTGCAAGAAGGCTTTGCATAATTTTATATTTAAAACTTTAAGCTATAGTGGAGATTTTATTTCAGTTCACTTACATACAGAATTTGCATGAATGTTCTGAAGTAAATGCTAGTAGATACTAAATATATTCTTCCTCTGCTCTTCAAAGCATGGATTCTCTTGCACACATGCTCTTCCTAGCATGTTATGTCTTCTAGAAATGTTATTAATATGAACAAAAATTTGGTAAGATCGGTAATCACAATCAATTATTTGATCAGTCTATAATGTAGATTACATTAAGGCTCATGCACTGTTGCATTTCCAATAATAAACATTTATAGCAATTATTTGTATAAAATATCCACACGGGGTTCCCACACAGATTCCCACAGAGATGAGACAGTAAATGTAAAATTCAAAAATCCATACTGGGTTTTATTAGAAGGCATTCAAGGACCTTCAGCATTTTGACTATGTTAAAATACTCTGTCAGTTCTCTGTGCGGTTACCAAGATTAATTGTCTTTCCTGTGATTCAAGGAGTACTTGTTCTGTATGTGAATTTTCTGTATGTATATGATTGTTACACAGCAGTAAACTACAATGTAAACTATGCATAATTTTCAGAGGTTATAATAAATCCTAATATTTTTGTATCTCCTTACCTAAAGGTTGAAATGGAGAAAAACAGGGAAGCCAGCGGATGGTGAAAGAGTCTGATTTCATCTTCCCTTTTTCCTGCAGGGCATATGGCAGTTTCTTGCTGTAACTGGGGACCTGAGAAATGGGATTGAAACAGTTCTTCTAAGGGGACGGAGTTCTGGTTTTTTCCTTAGCATCAATACGTTTGTTCTGATGCCTATTTCACAACTCGTACTTAAAACTCAAATGGCTTCCTCCATTCTTACAAATATCTTGGCATCCAATTCAGGGACATTTTGATCCTTGCCTCATTGCAATGGAATTAGCAAGTCAGCAAGTCTTTGCAAAGCTAACCTTAAATCCTCAAAAATTCTTGTATGGTAGGATAAAACCAGTAAATACAGAAATTACAACAGTCGGGTCCAAATGCTGCTTTTATTTACCTTCTGTGCAGTAAAAGTGAAGAAATTGCATAATGGGCAAACCTTTAATTCTTTTAGTTCATTCCATGTACATGAACTCATGAAGATTATGCAGAAAAATCCATGGCATACTCACATTAGAAATAATAGAGTTCTGGGTCTTATGCTTAAACCAGTAGGTCATGTTGCCTCATTTAACTTATGAAAGTATTAGGATTAATTAAATCAATGACTTGGCATCTCCTCTGAAGGCTGAGAGCAAGGATGCCTCAGCTGGGTCTGTCGGCTCCATCACAGAATTGCCATAAACATTTTTTTTTTGCCATTTAGTTTTTTTGAGGCCAAATAAACTAATGCTTCTACTCACTTGAAAAATTAGAAACCGTAATATACCAGCGTCTGAGTATATAAATAGGATGTGCTCTGTGTGTGTGTTTGTGTCAACTTCTTTGTTATACGTAACGTTAGCAGACCACGCAAAGTGGTGTAGTACTTGCTCTTAAGGAGCGGCCAATTGCTATTGGTTATTACATAGTGAAGTAAAGCAATTTCCCTCCGTACTTAGCTTAGGCACTGAAGCAGAGAACGGTAACTTTTCTGTCAGAAGTTGGCTATGTAATCCACTAGAGACAGAGACACAGAGAGAGAAACTTTCCTCTCATTTTCAGTGGTTGTACCTCTGCAATCATGTTAGCACCTCAGCCTGGGTTTAAGTTCAGATTGAGGCCAAGCAGTACAGAGTCTCCGCAAATATGGGAAGGCGAGCGTGGTACCTCATTGACAAAAGCGATTAGAAAGTTCAGCTGCAAATTTTCTGTTTCAGATGCAGCCAGAAAGAGCCCAGCTTGTCATTCAGACACCTGGTTATGTTTACATGGCTAAGGCTAAAAGTAATTATCTCTTTAAGAGTGATTTAAACAATTAGGTATGGACATCACTGAAAGACAATAAACATGGAACTCTGCGATGCTATATTTGCCACCATTTTTTACTGTGCAGCTATGTTCTGCCACCAGGAGACTGCTTATGGCAATCAAATTACTCTTCACATTGTAAAACACTGGAGAAAAAACTTAAAACAAAGTTGTTTCTTTGAAGCAAAACGATAGTGCAAAGAAGGAGACTCCCTGTTGCTTTCAGATGTGGTGAAATACTCACATTTCAAAATACTACCATCTTTTTTATATCTTAAACCCACTAAAAAAAAAAAAGAACACTGAAATTGCAGTATCTCACACTTGAAAGTTAGGCTGCCTGCAGTTTTAATTTAAATTGTGTGATGGGATACTGCTTTGTCCTACCAGGGAGGAAAAGGTTAAACAGTTCTATTGGAGAGGTGATTATTTGAAAGTCTTAACAAGACTAATATAGTAGGGATTTACAACCAGGTGTTACAAATAGAGAGGGAGGAAGGCAGAGGGTTAGAATTGTAGAGAGTTCTGCTTTTACAAGCCTTAGAGTGATAGGTTAGTCAAATTTTTGAGAGTGTGAGGGCCTGATGATGATGGGAACTCTTGTAGAGACATAAGAACTTTCTCTCTTGTTAATGGTGAGTTACTTTAGGTTTATGATAAATGTGCATAATTGATAAAAGATAAATATATGCAAAATGGATGTAGGACAAATACTGGATATGGACTGCAACTCTCAAAAGCATGAGGACTAACTATCGACTGTGGGGCTGGAGGGGTTGCTGTGCTGGGGGTTGCCTGTGCAGCCTTCCTTCTAAGCATAAATTGTTGTACAATCTTAAGTATATAATCTCACATTGCTTTCACATAGGAGATAAGAATTTAATGAGTATTGATCCAGTATTTTGTTTTATCATGTTCAGTGTGTGGTCCCAGGCTACAGTATATACTGTTTACTATACACTATTCAAATGCTGTGCTGCAGCCAGAGTAATTAACTTCCTTGTGGGCTTTTCTATAACACTCACTGCGGTAAGATTGAAGCATCTTACAATGTGAAATAAATTGCCACCTTAATGTGTGCTTGTTGAGGAGAAAATATTTCTGCTCTCAAGCATAGACAAATGTGAGGCATATTGTACAAGCCCAGTTTGAAACATCTGAGACTTTATTTCTTTGAGTACTCACCAGTATACAATACTTTATTTGATGTATAGTTCCTGTTCTCTTCAGTTGCAGCTGAGACTGTTCAGCCATTCTGCAAATATCAAACTGAAACATGATATAAATAGGGAGCACCTGTGAGAATCTCCTGTTTAAGTTGCTTTCACTGTGTTTGAAATTTCTGGTGGAGTAAAAGCATTATGTGTAACTGTAATTTATATAAGTGGGATCCTGTGCACTCCTGCTGTCATGTTTAGGCTTAGATGCAGCGATTTGCAATGTGCTGAGGCAAATGTTTGGAATTATTTATGATCTTTGCTAAGTTGGGACAGGTGAGTAAAATTACGGAAAAACTTTCAAAATTGCTTGGGAATGTAGAAGCTCAACTCCTATTTTCAAAAGCACATAAATTGATTATGAGCTTAACACATTCAGAAAATTACTTTATCTTTTATTCCGCAATAAAGATGATGAAGTAATATCTATATCATTGTTGAAAGACAGAAATTATAATTTGAAAATTATCTGTATGTATTTTCTCACAATGCTTCAAAATTTAGTTGAACACTATGAAAGAAGCATAGGTGAATTAAATAATTGCAATATATCTGCCTTATGAGCAATATATAATGATAACTTTTTATCTATTATGCAACAAAAAAATCTTTAGAGAAAGTGAATACCCTTTGAGACAACATTAGTAACTTGACTGCTGCTAGCACCATCAAAAAGTTTCAGTCATATTCTTACCTGAAACACTGAAGTAAATCAGTTTGTCTGAGAGAGAAGAATACTTAATTGGCTTAGAAAAATAACTTTGCAACTTCTAAGTGTAAGTGAACATCTCATAGCAATTTAAACTCTGTCTTGAATGTATTACAGGCATAGGTGTACCTGGTGGACACCTGGTACTACAGGCCACCATGAGTATAACACCACAGTAGAGTTTAAAACTGATTATTTCTTAAATTGTTGCAAGTAATTTAGTGTATTAACATTGATTACTGCTAACAGCCTAAGATAAAGAAAATATATAAATTGATTCTCAAAACTGCATAGGAAAGGATGAAATAGTACACTTGTGAAACTGAAGAACATTTTCATAATTAGTAACTAATTCATATGATGCGTAGTGTAAAAATGTACTTAATTTTGATTCTTTTACTATTGTGTTTTTTTCCTATTCTGAATTTCATATGCTTGTCATTGCCCTTAAATACCTCTATTTGCTGTAATGCTTTTCTGAGGTATTTGAAGAATATGCTAATATAGAGTAAAATAGAATGTTTTATTATGAAATAAATAAATTACATTATCATAATGTTCAGTTTAAACCAGCTTTTGACTGTGAATTGACCTGAGATCTCCAAACGCACTTTTGCAGTATTGATCAGAGTTTGTAGTACTGATCTGGCTACTTTTGTAGTTTTAATCTGTTAAACTTTTGAAATGTAATCAGTAAATCAGCTAGACAACTTAATCACAACTAAAGCTTTTCAGAAAAAAATAATGGAGCTTAGTTCATATGGTCTGCCTTCTATGACATCAGTCTTGCATTTTATCTGTTAATGATATATTTTGCTTAAACATAATTTATCTCCTGAAAACATATCTGACCTTGATTTGAAGATACTGATCGATGCAGGAAATCATTATTAAATCTGGTAATTTCTTCTAACCTTTGCTTACTAAATTAAATTTAAAGAAAAAAAAGAAGTCCAGGTTCTTAAGAACTGTCTGGCTTCAGTTTCCGCATACTTTTTAAACAGTCACTTATAACAAAGTATTTATTTTTCCTTTGGAAAGGTTTAATACACTGTCTTTGAGTCACTTCGGTGCCCTTGCCTGCACTGGCAAAGTTGCGTGTGATAAGCCAGATAGCAACTTTATTATCAAGCAGCACTACCTCCCTGTAAGGGCTGTGCTTGAAACGGGTACCTTGCGCTGGTTCTGTAGTGGAAGAAGCTGCCTTTGGGTAAAGGCTAACGTTTAATGTAAAACTGTATACAGAGCTGGTGCACTGTAATTCCTACTCTGTGAAACGATGCTTTGACACTGTGGTAACTTTTTGGTTTATGCTTCAGTCTTTTTTTTTTGATTAAAAGTACTGAGCTCTCACAGCTTTGCTGTAAGGTATTTCCAACTTTCAAATAACTTCAGGAACTGAGTTTTCAACATCTGCTTTAAAATAGGAACACTAGAATTGTGTACCCAGCCCAAATATCAGGCTTTCCAGTGTCTTATATAGAATGAGTTTTGTAGCTGTTTTATTCTTTCTTTCCTTGTTTATGCATTCAAGAGTCAAATCTGCCCCTTTGCAGCACCGTACGGAGTTCTAATGCTAAATTGCTCATCCAGTATGAATCCAGTGTTTTCTAGGTCTCCAGTTTCTATGAAATGATATATATTTAGTGAAAACTTTGAGTTCCTTATGAGTTTTTATATAGATAACAAATGACATCATTTAATATATGCACATGAGCCAAAAAGGTGATTCAGTTCCCTTCTGTAGCTGTCCTGTCCTTTGCATTATTTGCTTGTATTACCTGCAGATTTTATTAGCAGACTGAATCCTTGCATTCAGGTGTGTGGTGAATATGTTCACCATCAGATTGCACATCAATCTCTCCAACACTTCTCTAAAACTGCTGATAGGTTTCACAGGGTAATTACAAATAGGGAATCACTATCAAGTTAGCTGGTTCCCACTACATTTAATATAGGCTTTGCTGATATTTTATAAGGCTAATTTTTACATTAGTTTCATGCAGTATGGATTGAAATAGTTTAACTATTAGTTTAACATGATCAACCGCACTTTTAGATTAAAATAATAAAATCATTTTTGACAAGTCTCATTTTCCATAAAATCATTTTGACTGACAATATTTATGTTCTCTCCTTTAATTCTTTATCAGTTGAATCCCCTATCAGCTTTTTCTTCTAACTCAGGATTGATGGGGTCAGCTTGAGTCATCTGCCTTGCCCTTTATGAATATTTTCATGGTCTTCTAAGACAGTAAGAATTTAATTCCCCCCTGCCCAGTACTGCCAGATTTATTAAAAGCAGCATCCAGTGGGAGACCACTCTAGCATCTCTTTAAGTCTACTGGTCATAACTTTTTAAAAGTAACTGACTGAAAGGATATTTGTCCAAAGTAATTATAGTTTTACACTCTGAAGCACAAAAGGTGAATCATTCCATTAGACCTAGGCAAAACCCAAGGCTTGTTTCAGATTGTCTGGCCATCGTGGATCACACTGTGTTTTTTCAGCAGTATCTGAACATTCAGGACTGATTCCAGCTCTGAATTCCTTATGGTTCTTTCTACTACAGGAAAACAGAGTGTTTTCCAGCAACTCCATCTAAGCTATCAAATGCCTTTCATGTGTTCTACTATCTCTAAATCTGCATTTAGGAGATTTATAATAGACGATTGTTAATTTTGTTTGCTGCAGCCAGCTTGCTGAAGAGAAATGGATAAGAAAGGAAATATTCAATATTTGTGGCAGAGTGAAGAAAGTGCAGGAAAGTACACTTTCACCAGTCTTCTGTTATTGAGTCTGCTGTGCTTTGGCCTTGGCATCATTCATTCCTGTCCTGACAGTAATCAATCTTTTTGGAAGATGTTAAATTCATCATGTCTTTTGTTTATTGCAGACCATTAGGGAATTGCTATAGAAATACAGTTTCTAATATTACTTACCCATGTAATCTCTGCAGTAAAGTTGTCACAGGATGAACATCTTGACTCTGCGTTAATGGCAAAATCCCAATTTCATTTAAGTAGGGAAAGGAATTTTCTCTAAATGTTAATTCATTGTTAGGCCCTTCAGTTTTCCAGAAAGAAGGGAAGATGCTCCCCTAATAAAATTGAATTGACTTTTTTTGATTCTTCAGATGGGAATTGTAATTGTCACTGACCAGCCTTGAAGATACTTATTTTTCTAAACCATTCACACTTACAGTGGGAAAAGAATTGCTGCAGCAACATTGTGTCTCCCTGAAGTTGGGTCAGGGAGCCAGGCTGCAGACAAACACGAATAGGAATTCCAGCCCTAACTCTTGACTTTCCCTTTAGTGACTCTTCCTTTCTTCTGTGTTTATATCTGAGCCTTGACAGAATGTTGATCCAGTCTGTTAGCCCATGGCAGTGGGCGGATTTCAGTCAGATGTGGAACACATGGGGGGGAAAAGTGTGGGAAAAATTACAGTGACGGAGTTGTATTGCTAGATTTTGATATAGAAAAATCTGAATATCAGCAGGTAGCAATTCGTATATTCTCACTGGAAAAAAGTTGAATTTATTAATTTGTCTCAGGTGTAATCACTGATTTCTCATTATTGCCTGACTTCTTACACTCTCAGAGCTCAAACACTAGTCCTTTTTCTGGTTTCCCTGAAAAGATTACTGTTTTAAATGAAAAAAAGACCCATGTATACCTTACTAAGTGTTGGATGTGTATTATAGTACATTTATAATAGAACAGAGTTTTATTTTAAACAGTGCCTGTCTTAAAATAATTTTGAAAACATTAGAGGCCCTGAACGAGTTAAATACTGGAGTGAAGTACTGCACAAGCTCTGAGTCACTTTGTGTATTCTTGACAAGAGCTCAAGCAGAATGCCGATTATCAGAACTGCGCTGAGCAAAGGGATGCTTTCCAATCCTAAGACACAAGTTTAATCTCTTATTCCTGTTTAAAAAATGTTGAACTATCTTTAAGCACACCTGAGGAGTCACCTTCTGAAACTATGATTCAAACTGCATTGTAGCCAAGTCTGGTTTTTACGATATGATGTGCGTGTGCTTTTTCTTGCAGTCCTTCCTGCCCCCCCCCCGGTTTCCACTATGCATATTTCTGTTTTATTTTGGCATTGATTCTGCAGTACTATTCAGACATGCTCATATGAGCCCACACAATGTGAGGTAGGTGCAGCAAATTGCACAATCAAGTCCATTAAACAGAATTGCACTTCCATAACAAAATATGACAGCTGTCATTTAAAACTGAAAATTCCTTTTCCGAACAAGCATATTTAATTCTGAGACAACATGAAAGAAAATCTTCTCCCATCAAAAAAGATAGAAGAGTAGAGAATGTAGTGGAGGTTATCTTAATCTAGTTTAACCACCTGAATAAATAAATGGCTTGGATATGAACCGATTTGCATGTTTGATGCCATGAAGGGAAGGAGTAGCAACTGACCCACACTTCTGTGGCATTAAATTTGAAAAGTAAAATGGGCTTTAGAATTTTAATTATTCCATCTGGTTCATGCAGAAAATCTTCTAGACTAAAAACTGTGCAGCATAGGCTTAAAGTTCTGCATGACCATTTGTGCTATGTTTGGATTATTGGGACATATTCCAGCACTGAGCTGTGCCTGATTATCTGCCAGAAAAACTAAAATAATCATAGGTAAAACACAGAAAGTGAATTTTCCTCTGCATTTTGGCCTTTTCATAGAGTCTGCAAATAAAGTAATTTTAAAGCTCTGTACAGCAAAGCTCATAGGTGGACTTTTTTAGTCCTTTCTATGTCTTTTATGAATAACAATTATGAAATGCGGATTATACCGATAATTCTGCATATGTGTATATGCTTTAGATGGAAGGCAGCAGCCCAAAATTTGGCTAGCAAGATCAGTTTTTAGTAGCTGGATTATGTAAAAGAAATTAGTTTATGTATAACTCTGGAAAGTTCTATGAGAATGTTAATATAGTGGGGCAAAAGGATATATGATATATAAGTGTAAAAACCACAACAGTAAAACCTTTTCAGGCAGAAGCAGTCAGACACATCCTGTAGGGCTGAAAAATATTTGTAGTATGAAGTGGTAAGACAGTACTAGAGGAGCAAAACAAACCCAACTTCATACTGAAGGAGGTTACAGAAGTTACCACACCAGTATCTATGGGCCTCTCTAACTAAAGTTTCCATAAGCTATTTTTAAGAGATCCACAAAATAGATAATATTTTGTCAAGAGATGATGGAAAGGGATATATCAGAGGTCCATTAAATTGTGAGTGGAATAGATAATTTTGCTGGATGCTGCCCATTCTTTTTATCTGGCAGTGTCTTTCACAGAGCAAGTAAAGATCTGGGGAATGTATTGCTACAACTTGTTTTGAAAGTGGTGTCTTGGAGTAATTAGATGAATTACTGGAGGACAGTGCATCCAAGGCCTATAAATAAGGTCATGTAGGTGCAACCACTTGCTTGTGAAGTTGCCAAAGTGCTGACTACTGGAAGCATACCCAGAGAAATACCATTCCGTAACTGCCCCAAAAGACCATTTCCATTCCCCATGGCAGAGACAGAATGACATCTGTCTGATTCAGTCCTGCTCCCACTATCTTATGTGTACAAAGGAGCCATGTTACACTGAGAAAAAAGTGTGTTTGAAAGACTAAATACTGAGTAATGGGCTACTGAGTCCGCTGAGGTTTCTGGTGGGTTATTACTAACGCTACTGCAAGTCAGGGTACTTGATAAGCTTACAGGATGTGTTCTGAAAGGAGGAGGGAATTTGGAATAAAATATGCTGATGATAATAAGTTATGAGAACTTGCCAGTGAGGACCATGGCTTGTTCCAAGGATCTTGAGGTCTAGTCTGAATTTCTTAGGTCTCTAAGCAGAGGTCCCACTGGATTAATTTTTGGGATGTATTCTACAAAAAGTAACATTATTTCTTCAGCTCTTAAAAATTTACCCCTGAATTGTCAAGTAAAACTAATGAAATTTAAATGTATTGATTTCAGTGGGACATCTGCTTGAGTGAGGACTGAGCTGTACCAAGGTTGCCTCTGTTAATAAAAGGAAATTATTTATTCCTGTGGCCACTTTCAGAATCATAGTGGACTTCAGAGCCTGCTTGAATCTCTCTGGACAAAAGACAAGATGCATGTACCACTGGTACATCTTAACCCGTCTATTCGAGAGCTTTGTTATCCCAATACTGGCTCTGGTTATCTTTACCTGACTGTATGAAAAAAGTTTTTCGTAGGTTATACATGGAAGTGGCTCACAATAGTAGAGTTGATACCCTGGGAGGCCAGACTCTGATGTGAAAATTGCAATATGAATTGACAAGTATTAGAAGAGATATTTTCAAGTTACAGAATTTGAAGAACCTTTAGCTTTCTTAAATAATAATTTATTTAGTGGTAAAACATTGACTGGATGATATTAGGAAGACCCATTTCGAGGTAGTTTATTTTTCAAGATATTCACTTCATACAGCTGCATATTTGTTCCTGTCACTCTCCTCAATATTAAATTTCATGTCTCTAACTGGTGTGAGTTAGTGTTATTTTCCTCAGTCAGAGCCTTTAATGTTTATGTTATTGATTCATGCTAAAAAAAGGAAACAATGAAAGGCTTCTTCAGGATACTTGAAATCAGATCAATTTTTTTCTTTTAAATTGGAAATACAATATACCTATTACTCTAGGATACGTGTCTCTAAGTGCAAGTGGTTGGAGCATACATAATAATTTCCTGCTTTATTTGAATGTACAGGCTCAGCACCCGTATTTTATAAATGCTGACGCCCTAAAGTTAAGTAGGCTAACATGACAGTTTTGAAGTAGTAATTTATGTTGCCAGTAAGGCATTATTGAAGGTAAATATGTGTTTCACAACTAAGTTTAGCAAGCATATTTTTTGTATGATATTTGTAAGTACAATTTTGCACATGACGGGAGTTTTTAAAGCATGGTCTGAATTCCTATCACATTCTGTCCTATATTAATTTTATCCTTGTACATATGATTAATATGCACATAATTAATAGGTGAGTGACAATACAAGAGGAAGAAGGCAAACAAAAATGGATTTCTTCAGACACCATCTTAGGACTGTTGGAATGTATTTCTCCCTTTGTTTTGTTTTAATTTTAATCACTAGGGGAAAGAACATCTGAAAATAAAGATAGATATATTTATTATGTGTCATATGGGTAATGAAATAGGGAGAAATATATAGTCAATAGAGAACTATTCAACTCTGAATTTCTGCTTTCACTGAGTCATAACGTTCTTATACTCATTTCTGTAAGGTGAAATGAGATATGCTTCTTTTCTGTTCCAAAGTGACTTCCTTTTTGTACTGAAAGCATAAACAGAAATCCATAAAGATTTTGTGAGGGTACAAAAAGATATTTAGATTTCAGTTCTTTTTTTTTTTTTTTTTACTATCAGACTGAATGTAGAGATAGAACTAGCAGTTACAAATGAGCAGAGAAAAGGGAAGAATGAGGAGTGCAAAAGTGCCAAAACATGTAGCTGTTTCTGCCTGTGGGAAGTAGATAGGATTTTCTCAAACTTGTCTTCTATAAGCAACTAAAAACTGAATGTTGTTGTTGACTTGACTTTCGGTATTGCAGGTACCGGTGGGGGCTTTGCAGGGTCCTCGTAGCTCTCCTTTGGTTGCAAGTTCTGGCTGGTGTTACAGGAAGGGATATGTCTGAGGAACCCGGTGCCCTGGCACACCAGGAAGGGTGATCATTCTGAGAAGGGAAAAGCCTGCTTCTTGCTAAATTTAGGTGGCTCGAAAGTAAGGAGAGAGGATCTCAAAGCAATGGGCAGTATCATAAAAAAGAAAGGTGAATTTGAGAGAAAGAGCCCCTGGAAGTCTCATATAATAAACTTTTATGTGTCTAGCATCGGAACTTTACTGCTAGGCAAATGAGATTACATAATAGTATATCTCCATAATTTCAGTTTTTGAGGACTATTATGCAAGTACTTTTATTTCATGCTTTTTATTTTTCTGTCCAGTAGTCTGTCTTGATTCTCAGTGTCATGTTTTACAGTTTGCTACTATAGGTGCCATATTTCATTCTAAAAGAATCATACTTTGAGAATGTTCAAAGAATAATGTAAGGGAAATAAATAATGTGTATCTTTCATCGTATCACAAGGATAGGGTGCATTTTATTGCATATTCCTACTCACAATGTAAATTCCTGCTGATTTTTTTTTTTTTAACTGCTTCTTTTATCTCTTTCCACACAGCTACCCACTGTGTTTCATGCTCTTCCCTACGGTTGTTTCACACCCCTCTCCTCGTTAACTCCCTTCGGAACAGTTGTTCTAGGTCTTCCCAAACAATGACACAACCCTGCTGGTGAAATGTGCTCTTAGTCCTGGAAGCTGGACAACCATGCTGCTTTCTTTGCTAACAGGCTTATAGGTTTTTATAATCACTTCGGTAATAAAGAGGGATTTTAGTTTTCCTTCAAAATACAATAGCCATAAATAATTAAAGGTTAAGTACAGAAATTATTTTTAGACAGGTTCTTCATCATGCAGAACCTAGAGTTTTTTATTCACATTAATTATTGACAGTATTAGTACCTAAAAAGGAGTGCAAAGACTATAGCATCCTTTTCTGGTTTGGATCCTGCAGTGATATAATCCAACTATTCAAAGACGAACACAGAGTTGAGTTGAGTCAATTCACCTTAAAGCACATCTCTTATTAAACTTTCAATAAGAACATCAGTAATTTGCAGTAGTGACTTCTATTTGTATTAGAGATTAGAGATTGCAGAAGTCAGAGGGTTGTGGTCAATGGGGCCGAATCTAGTTGGAGGCCTGTGACTAGTGGAGTCCCTCAGGGGTCGGTGCCGGGTCTGGTACTACTCAGTATCTTCATCAGCGACCTTGATGAGGGAACGGAGTGTACCCTCAGCAAGTTTGCTGATGACACTAAACTGGGAGAAGTGGCTGACACACCAGAGGGATGTGCTGCCATTCAGCAGGACCTAGATAGGCTGGAGAGCTGGGCGGGGAGGAAC
>VWZZ01005754.1:1780117-1814734 GCA_013399095.1 Psophia crepitans
AAGAAGGACAGGGAACTGCTAGAGAGAGTCCAGCGCAGAGCCACTAAGATGATCAAGGGAGTGGAACATCTCCCTTATGAGGAAAGGCTGAGGGAGCTGGGTCTCTTTAGCTTGGAGAAGAGGAGGCTGAGGGGTGACCTCATCAATGTTTATAAATATGTTAAGGGTGAGTGTCGGGAAGATGGAGCCAGGCTCTTCTCGGCCTCACTAAGCGATAGGACAAGGGGCAACGGGTGCAAGCTGGAGCATAGGAGGTTCCGGGTTAATGTAAGGAAAAACTTTTTCACTGTGAGGGTGACAGAGCACTGGAACAGGCTGCCCAGAGAGGTTGTGGAGTCTCCTTCTCTGGAGACATTCAAAACCCGACTGGACGTGTTCCTGAGTGATGTGCTCTAGGTGGCCCTGCCTTGGCAGGGGGGGTTGGACTAGATGATCTTTTGAGGTCCCTTCCAACCCTTGTGATTCTGTGAAATAGTAAATAGTATTTCTGTGAAATAGATGACTAAACTGTGTAAATTAGGAAGCAAATGAATGAATGGAATAAATAAGAGATACTGCATTTTGTTGTGTACTTTACTTGAAAAGGGTATTTTAATTTAATTAATGATGATCATGCACCAGAACGTGTTTTGGAGTACATCTTGTAAAAGAATGGAAATCTGAACAACAGGAGAGCAACCTTCCTTCAGGACAAAGGGGCAGGGCAAGGACCACTTTTTGATCTTTGTGACTTTGAGGATATGTAGATTACAAAATCTGAAAAAAAGAAGAGTCTCTTATCTGAAGACTACTTTGTTTTTTGCAATTTACATCTTCCTTCTCTCCAGTCAAATCTGCCAAAATCTTCTCACCAAGATACTATCTTTCTGTTTTCATTACTTGCATTAACAATGATTTGGTTAGAATCACTGCCAGTGTTTGGACCTCAGAGGTGTAGGAGGCTTTAACTTTATTTGCAGACTTACACCTTCATCTCCATTTTACCTTGTGCCAGAGACATCTTTTGCTCCCTCAAAAACGTTTAGCAGGACTTGTCTACCAACAAAATATACTTGTATCTTGAATGACACAACATCAAAAAATATGTATACCAGTTCTCTTCTCCCTAACACTGTCGGCATAACTGAGTGACTTTCTTGAATACAAAAGAACCAATCTACTGTCACTAACTGAGAGCAGAATTTGACTTTTTTTTGTCTTATCTCATCGGTTTTGGACCTCTTCTTGAATGTGTTTCCTGTTACGTTGCCGAAGTAACAGAGGTACAGTTTATACCTGTTACCCTGATTAACTTTGATTTATTTTTTTAAATTTTATTTTGCCAATTTGTTTTGTATGACAATTTTATGTATGCTAAGACTTTTGCCAATTTAACATGCAAATGACTTAATTTTTTTAAACTTTACTTATGTATGTAGTTGCCATAACTGTAGTAGCAGAAAACCCAATGTCAGACAGACAAGTTGCTCAGTGGAGCCCTTTGTCCACCTTAGGTAATTTCTTCCCATTCTCCCAAAGCCTCTCCATTCCTTGCGCTCTGGTCTGTATTTGCACTAATTTCTGTGTAGTGAGTTCCCTTTTTGAATAAGACAACTTAGCAGTTTAATCAACACCTGATTTCATAAGTTTATTTCCCTGAGTGAAGAGATTTATTTCCTTTAAACACAGCAAAGATTTGTAATTTTGTTTTCTAGAGTAACTGCAATTTCTGTCAAACTGATGCGTTAGCCATGTATGTACAAAATTCTGTTTGCACATCACAGAACTGAGTAACAGCTCTTTTAAGCAAATAATGTGTTCCCTTATATTTTCTATTTTCACATTCTTTTGCACAATTATTTTAGTCTGCAACTTTATATTTTCTTTTTCTTTCCAGAGGAGACACTGTAGTAATAGAATTACAACTGTCAGCTATGCATACATTGGCAAGAATAGTAAACTTTAAACTTCTTTTAAACTTTTCTTTCTGAGAAAAATAATGTATCCAAGTCCCACAATGACATTTCAACTTCTTAGCATGTGGCTGACACAATGAGTCTTATCTAAGAATAAGAAAAGCTATAAAAAACACTGGAGGGTTTTCTTTGTTTCATGTTTGTATTTTGAATAATAGGTGGCAAGACATGTTTGACATAAGACAGCAGAATGATTAGACTAAGGATTTGGAGTGCAGCTGCACTGATGATATTTGGCAGCCTTATTGACACATTGTATTGCCTCAGGCTAATGATTCTTGCAGTTTTTCAGTCATTTCTTGCAGTCTGTTTAGGGAAAAAGCACTTAGTTAGACCTACTTTTGGGCTGGGTTTGTCTCCAGCCTCTGTCTCTGCTGACTTGTTGTGGTGAACCAAAGCAAATGGCTGCAGAGTTGAGTAGTCTGCTTCCAGCAGTGAGGAGGAATACTTTCTCACTGAGCCAAAGGCCCTTCATTAGTGACCTGCCCAACATTTAGTAGATGGATTATTTGCTAGGTGATCATTAGCTGCTTTTGCTTTTCCCATATTTGACTGAAGTCATCCAAGAGAATGTACTATCTGCCAGTTTCATTGCAGTACATCAACAGCTATTTCTGATACATGCCCAGGAACACAGAATTATCAAACATTTCCCTACCCAGGGTATCAAATGCTAAGGATACTTATTTTTTTCCTCTTGGCTAATTATTTTCTTTGCCTTTTCTATGACTTCGATTTTGTTTTGTTGGACTAAGGAAATCTCTTAACTGCCTTCCTTTTGCATAATATGATAACTTGCTACTTCTAACATATACTGAAATACTATTGCTGGTAACCATTATCTCAGAGAGGAGGAATACAGGAGCCCACACTGGGCCTCTTGTTACTGCTTTGCATTAGGGTAAGTTGTTGTTGGGTCAAATATCATAGAAATGTATGATAGACAGATTTTTCGTTTCAAGAAATCATTTTCCTTCACAATCATTCCCCAAATATCACTGAAATCCAAATTAAATGAAACAACGTATTTGAGGTGTATTAAAGATGGTGGTCTGCCAAGATACGGTTATTGAGATCATTGTCATAAAGTACTTAGAACATTTGCGGACCAAATTCTAGTGAAGTCCATCAAAAGCATGACTTAGCTAGGACAGTTTTGGGAAGCTACACTCCCTACATTTCTGCCCTGCTCCTTTCTGTCAGTGTGACCTAGCACAACATGTGCTACTGCTTCATAATGTGGTTATTGTCAGGCCTCCCATCCTGGTCATCTGGACACAAGACAAATAGTATTGAAGTAATATTCGTAAGAGTAATTGCTAATGAATAAATTGTTTAACGGGTTACTAATTACTTTTCAGGGTTAACTTTTCTGGCTGTCTGACATACCTTGTCCACATGAATTTTATGATCCAGATACTGTCCTTACTACCTGAGATCCTTACTGGGTGGGAAATAAGCCTGTGTTTGTGATTTATGATACCTGTGGCTATGGCGATCACAAGGCCATTACTGAAGCACAGAGAGCACTCTTAAAAATAGTTGTCTGATGCCATGAGGCACATGCATATGACATGTTCAATAGAAATCACAACAGCTTGAAAAACTGCTATTGCTGGAAGATATGCAACTGTTCCTGAGGTAAGCCTGTGTCATTAGATATATAATTCATATTAAACATCTCATTATTTCTGTTCTATAAAATGATCTTTTACTCAGCGGTCACAAATAAAAATGTCAGCCTTGCAGGAGTTTGAAGCTTTTTCAATCCCTTAACTTTGCACCACTTAAACTAAATGTTTGGTCTGCTGTCCTGACTTTATGAGCAATTTTAAGGCTATTTGGTCTAATGTGAATTTTAGAAAGGCAGCTGTGCACTGTTGTGTGACAGTTCTCACCGAGCTTTCCTGTCTCCTGGAAATGTTGCAATCTTTAATGTCGATAACTGTGCAGTCATCTGTGACTGAACCTTTACCTGTCCCTCTTCAATGACATGTGGGTTATCCTTTAGCTTGTGAATATACACACTGGAGGTAATTTTGTTTTCCTGTATGTAACACTAAGTACTTGAAGATTCTCTCACAGAATTTTTGGAGGCTCAGACTTTTTTTGATATCTTCTTGACGTGAATTCAAGCAAACTTGGATTGTTTAAAAACAAAACTTCTTTTTGTGCTATAATCAAAGTATAACATTATATTTCAGAAAAATTTCAAATCCAGGATTCAGGATGTGAATTTATCTGTAATGTAGCCTTGGGGATTCTTTTTTTTTTTTTTTTAAGGAAGTAGTTTTCATTGTTATAAGTGTCTTCCAGAGAGGAATTAAAAGAATGAAAATACTGAGTTTTATATATCCATTTTTAGCATATTAAACCAAAGACAAACATTTTCATTGTTTGGAAGCAACGAAACAGACGTTTTCAATAAATCATGTGGACTTTTGGTGGTTGTCGAGAAGTTAACAACTGAGAGAAGAGACTCTCAACTGTCTACTAGCAAAGTTGGCATTTGAAGGTCTTGGAAGTCTCATGTGGCTTTGAGTTACAAACATTTTTAGCTGGAGCTGGCAATGCTTTGTGTATAGCAATCATGCTGTAGGTAGTTTGCCTGTTTCTAAGGTAAGGTAACAATGTAAACACTAATGCTATCCACTGCTCAGCACTTGGAAAACAATTACAACAAAAAGCATTCTTCTTCTTCCTGCCTGTTGCTTGGGGGAGTGAGAGGACTGAAAGAGACTCTCTGTTACCCTTCCTCCTTTCTGTTCATGAAAAAAGGAAGAAGTTGGACAGAAATAGGAATTGGAGAACTTTATAGAGCTTTATAGCTCTACTGAGAAATAGAGGTGGTGAACTCTGAGTGAAGTCACTTCTCCACTCTCCTCTTGTTCATGGACTGGGATGTTGTGGAAGTACAGCTTCGGTTTCCAGTGCCTTTTTATTGATACATTTACACACCAGAGACTCATATGTTATCTACAGGTATGGCAATTTCAGAAACTGTAGCAGGATTAAGAATCTGGTCATACTATGCATACTTTGAAGTCACCTTCTATGAAAATATTTTCCCCTAATGAGAAAACCTGTTGATTCATCAACAAATATCATCAAGCATAACAAATGAACTAGATTTTTCAAGTTTTCCAGCACTTATGTACAGTTTATCTTACAGCAATATTATTAAATCCTGTCACGTATAGAGAATCCAAAAGTGGAGATATTTGATAGAGAACAAGATGCATATAATTGAGTATTATGCCTACTTTTGAAAGAGCAGTCTGCATTTTTTCCTTTTTTTTTGTAAATACCTTGTTTGCTCAGAAGTATCTGACAATACATATTACAAAATCTGAAATGTCAAATATTTGATGCATTGCTACCTACTTTTAGATACTCTTATTAGGTACTGCTGAATGAGACCAGTTTTGCAAACTGGATGTTTGCTTTCCCTCCCCTGTGGAAAATCTCTCTCTTAGTAAATGACGTCTGTAGCTGAATAGTGAGAAATTCTTTCGATTTTCATGTTTTCTTATTGTAACCAGTCACTGAAAAACATGTAATGAGCTAAGCACGTATGAACAAAAAGCCTCACGTCAGTGGGAATCATGTTGGCTGAAGTCAGAATTGTATTTATCTGATCTATTTTACCGATCACAGAGAGAAATGTGTTTGTCAACACTGATTTTATCAGAGGTTGAAAACATGGTTTTAAGTTCCTTAACACAAATATGATATTGGGTAGTTTAAACTTAACTTGACTGAAAAATTTGTAAAAATACCTCAAAATTTTTATACTTCAATCAAAAGATTTCCATGGTTCCTGTATTTTCCAGATTTAAGGTTTCTCTTTGTGTTATAACCTTGCACCCAGTTGAATAGTAAAGACTTGGAAGTGTCTGCTGCAGTGCATTCTGTCACTTTCATAGCTATGTAAGCCAATTTTAACATGCAAAGAAAAGCTAGATGACGTTTTTCACATCATTTATCCCTCAAACTGCAAATACACAGTGCATGCTCTTGTGCCTCATACAAAAAAACCACCAAAACCAAACCACAAAACAAACAAACAAACAAAAAAACAAAAAAAAACAAACCAAAAAACCCCCAACGAACCAACCCAGAAAAAAATGCTAAAATAGTATATAATAAATACAAACCAAAAATCCATTTCCTAATTAGAAATCAACTTTTTGGTCAATTGACATTTCTTACATTTCATTGTATTAAAGGATTAAAACCCTGCCTCAGTTTCTTCCTCATCTGATTGAAACTGAGCTAGTGGCAGCACCCTTGCCATGAACATTCTTTTTTCCAGCACTCAATCTGCTTTGAGGAATTAGATGTAAGATTAATTAGATTTAAGGTTAAGAAACCATCTCGTGTAAGACATTCACAAAGCAGAAGTCTGCTACGTTATAGAACAGGTTAACTTAGCCAATTTTACTTTATTTGGTAGGAAAAAACCTCTTCTCAGTACATTATTTGGAATAAATTTGTTTCAACATTTGAAGAAAAGAATTATTCCATCTCAAACCTTGAGAAGATATAACTCAATTAAAATAAATTTCTTGTGTAACAGGATTACCTACGGACTGAAATGTAATCTCTCTAATTATTTTCCTTTTCATTTCTAATATCCCTTCTTGTATTATTTAACATGTGAAGTAGCATGTACATTTGGATTTTTTTTTCAGAACTAACTAAAAAAATTATACCTTGATTTGCTCTGCCTATAGCATGTAATTTAATGAGTTTAGGATATTTAAACTTTTAGAAATTATCATTCAAATGATACGTTCAAGTAAGTAGCTAAATATTAAATCCCACTAAACAGAATTAAATATTTTCCTTTTAATACAACACAAAATATAAGTTAACTTGAAATTAATGATCTGAACCAATTATAGGATATTGACCAAACTGAGAAGAGAGAGAGGATTTTTCCTGCCATTGAAAGATGTGCCAGAGCCATGGTAATTATAGGTTCTAACTAAAGCTATGCTGAGATTTGAAACTCCATGTTTTTTGTCAGGATTGAGTGTGAAGAACTATTTCTATGAAAATAGTTTATGTAAACTCTACTGCACTTTGGCAATAGTCAAAAAGTTTATGAACTGTGTACTATGCTCACAGGAGTAAAAACCTCACAGATGTTTGTGTTCCCCAAGAAAGTCCTTTATTGTCATTTTTTTGACCAGTTAATTATTTTTAAACATTATTTTACATGTTTGGTTAAGATAAAAACACTTAATTTGAAATCTTCAGTCAGTTGTGTACTATGATCCTTCAGAGCGCTCTGTGTGGTGTTACTCAGAAATACATTCCTGCGCTTCCACAGTGAAATTATTAGTAATTTCTTGCTTCGTACTTCTTTCATGGGACAAAAAAGAGCATTACAAACATACTTTTTAAGAGATTAATGCTTTTACTCAGTAATGGCCGTACCCTCATGAGTCCTCAGTAACTGAGACAGAAGAAAGGAAAAATCTGAGGTTTGTTTGCTGTGTGAAGTTGCATAATTATTGTGTGACTAATAGGAGGAATTGTGCTCAGTAGGATTCATTTCACAAAAATTGGACTTTCATACAGTTTATTTACTCAAACTGAGTTAACTTGCCCTGGCTTTAATGTTTGTCTGAAAAAGCTATTATTTCTCCTCTCAGTACTGCAAGTTACTACATTACAGTTGATACAATGTGTGCTTTAGGTAGTTTCGTGGTGTCAGTCAACATTATGAAAAGTTGCCTGGAAAGATTTTAAGCCTAGAGGATTCCGCCTGAGGGACTGTAGGAAGACTACTGATGGCAATGTCTTTGGAAGGTCATTAAGAGGATTTCAAGGATTAAACCCTCTCTTTTTGTCTGGGTGGAGATTAGTCGAGGAACCTGCACCAGTGGGCATTTGGTGTAATCAAACCTGACTGTGGAGTTCCCTTTGTGTTGTGAAGGCAGCTGGACAAAAGGGAGCTTAACGCCAAGCCTGCCTTGGCTGTACTGTGCCTTGACCCAGCAAGAACAGGCTGTGTACAGGAGGGGCTAATGCATTCTGGGGGAAAAAACCCCACCAAACAAAACCTCCCAAAAAAAAACCAAAAAAAAAAGAGAAGGCTTGAGGACAAAAGTATGAGAGCAAGCAAGAGACAAAAGAAAACATTGTTATATGCAGATACAGAAGCCAAAGCTTGTAAGGACAGACAGGGGAATTTATCTACAGAATAAAAGTAGCAGTGGTTTAGCTAATTTTCCTGAAATGCCACTCTCATTTATAGCTTTCCCATTTTTCAAATCAAGATTTAAGATAAACAGGGCACTACATGTTGCAATTACATGAACAGTACGAGAGAAACCATAACTCTGGTTCTTCTGGTTATTGACTCAGTAAATACTGAAATTCCATTTCCTCATGTGATAGCTGAGGAGAGGGTGAAAGTTTGCCAAATAAGGAGTTTCATAAAGGAAAGTAATAAGGGAAATGCTAGAAAGTCACAGAAAGGTTTTTACAAACAGAATGATCTGGAAATAAAAATGTCAACTATGATATTGAACACAAATGGCTGAACATGGCTGTAGAATCATATAATGGTTTTGGTTTTGAAGGGACATTTAAACATCATTTAGTTGCAACCCCTCCTACCATTGGTAGTGACATAAGATTATGTCTTATCTCCAATAGTGATCTCCAGTGGTAGGAGTTAAACTAAGAAAGAGTCAAGGTGTTTAGGATGCTCTGCAGCTGCCTGTGCTACCGGAGATGTGTGTTGGAGGTGGTCTTTTGGTTTTCCTTGTAATCTCTGGCTATTGGTGATCATATCTACAAGAGAGAAAAAAGAAAGGAACTCTCCTTTCTAAAGTAGTCTTCTCAAACTGTAGCTGTATACAGGTTTTGAGTAAACAACCATTTAAGAAAAAAGTTGAGTATATCAAACTTTTCATGATGCAAGTTTGAAATAGCCTCATCTTCACTCTCTCATCCCCCTACAAACAGCTGAAACAGTGAATAGGTTTTTGTTTGATGTCCTAATAAAATGGAATTTCTAGATGAAACCTCTGTTTTCTTTTTGTTTTCAATTTTTTAAAATTCAGTATTTTCACTGTGAATGTAATATTGAGGGTCCTCCAGACTTCTATATCTGGGGCACTCAGATATTTTTTTCAACAAGGAACTCTGGTGTATCTGGATTACTGGGACAGTGATATAACTCTCAACATATGTTGACTCCTTTGTAAACATATTTTGCATGTCTGCTGCTTCTGAAAATTTATTGAAGATTAGACACATCCTAAAAAGGACAAAATTTGAAATGGAGTATTCCTTCATCTTTCTGCTGTCACGTTAATAGATGGACAAATTTGACAGAAAATAAACCCCCTTGCGTTCCAGCTCCAGAGAAGCTGGGGGCAGCTGGACTTAGATTCTGAGTTATGCCCAATTAGCACTATCAGCCCGGTCGTATGACTATCACGATTTACGGTCTCACTGATAGCGCCCTGCACTCCCTTTGCCAGCTGCGATCTATGGACTCACACAGCCAGACTTGAAAAAAGTTTAGCGGCGCCCAGTGAGAAATGTTTGCATCTGGTTACGTGAATTGTGCAGTTTATTAAAGTAACAGAGATACAGGTTCTTATGGATTGCCGGTGATAGTAGACTGTCTGCAAAGGCACGTGCAAATAATAATGTTACAGATAGTATAGCGCGCAAAATTAGGAAAAATAACTCTATAGAGATTTTCTAAGTTTCTAAAGGAAAGCACTTAGTATAATCGGAATCTTACCCAAAGGCGTCCCTATGGGGGGGAAGAGAGGCTCAGCCCGTCGACTGGTCCCAGGGGTCAGAGGTATCTTTTGATGTTAGTATCTTCTCTGATTTGTCCGTGATGGTATCTTCCCTAAACCCCTTCTCTCTCTTGGGTCAATTTTATACTATTTCTTATCTTACAGGTGGAGCTTGAGGGACTCTAGTCATACATACCTTTATTATGATTGGTGTAAATTTCTCTCGCTTCACTTTTAAAGATATAGTTTAAGAAAATTCAGAGCGCAAACTCAAAGAGGGGTGGTCAGGCCTTGGAGGTGGGTAACCTTTGAGATGGAGGTGTGTTTTGGTATTAAAATGACATTATAATGAGCAAAGTTCACTCAAAGGACATGATTTCAACAGAAAATGAAATCTTGCTGGCTCAGGGTAGCAACTGTACTGTTTATCAGTTCCACAGTACCATCAAGTTCCCATCTCTGCTGTGTTATCACAGAGCTTGGCCTCAATGTCTTCACTCCGCTCCACACTCCGTGCTGTACCTCGCAAAGTCGGCAGCACACCAGGCTCCCCTGATGCTTGCCAACACCTGAGGTTGCAGATTATGCAAACTGTGGAACAAATCCTTCGCATACCAGTTGCACTCCATGTATTGAGCAAAATCCTAGGATTGAAAAATGTCAGGCCTTTCCCTCTTTAGTTTCAAATCGCCTCTAGCCATGATCCCACACCTGCTTAAACTGGACCAGTGAAATTACAGTACTGGCCGTGTAGCTGAAGGTTACATTGTAGAGTCTAAAGAACCATAGGCACTGCTGTGAATATAGCAGGTATTAGAGACTATGGTTTATCTTCATGTCTTTTTAGGTTGTCCAGAACAGGTCAGCCTGGGTACTGGTGTTGTATTCTGACATGGAATGAAGACTTTAGCAAATTTCATGTAGAATTCTGTAGACTGTGTGACTGTGAAGGAATTCTTAAAAATACGTAGAAATACTTTTTTAAATGTATTGTGAAAAAAGCCCTTGCTTTGAGAAAACTGTTTCGTGAAAATACTGGTAACCCAACTGATACTGGTAATGGTACTGTTAATACTTAACACTATTACAAAGAAATTCAGCTGTTTCTAGAATGTGTTTTTTTTAAATGAGTCTTCTCTCACAATTATATGTGCAGTTTCAGCTCATAATGCAACAGTCAAAGTTACTGTGAAATGCTATCAAAGGTGACAGATCTATTCACATGATTTTCTAATTGAAATCAATATAATCTTTTTGTATGCTCTGTTGGTAATGTTCAATGAAAAATATCCCCAGCCTTAGGTTGGACAATTACATAACTAAGATTCTCAAATATTCCTCATTTTAGAGTATGCATTTTTCTTTGTTTGATTAAGATTAAAATCTATCAGCTAAACAATCAATCCAAACAAATGCTGTTTATTTATTCTCTCTTTTTTTTTTTCTACTGGTTCCTGATATTTGTGTATAAGAAGCTGTAAAACTACCAAACAAATCACAATCTATGAAACTGATGAGAATGGAAGAATTCTCAAGGGATAGGAAAAAAGCTTTTGTGACAGAAATAAGATTTGTTTCATTTTGGAATTTGGCATCTAAATTCACTGCCATCATATTCCTGTTCTATACATTTCAGTAACAGTGAATTGATATAAAATGTGAAATCTGTTAATTGCTATTTTCACAGTCAGACCTTGCCATTTATGATATAGTGAACTTTTTGATCTTTTGGTTCAACTCTAATTTAAAACGGATGAAGATATTAAAGTGTGAATATTTCTTCTTCACATATCACATTTTTTTTATTCCATATAAAAGAATATGTAATGATTGTTTATTGAAAGGCTTTCAATGAAACATAGGAACATTGAACATTAAAGCGTAAGGGAACTATAGTTTAATCTGTACCAGTCCTGTATTTTTGCAGGACTTGAGCTTTATCTTGTATAGGTAGTAAGTTTTTAAACTTAATCTTAAAATTGCTTAGTTTTTTTTCCCCTGCTAATACTTTTATTGATAGACTATTCCAGGACTTACTTAATTGAAAATATGGACTTTTGAAAACTTTGTTATGAGTGGTTAAAATGAATATATTCTTAAGAAGTTCTTGATAATGACTTCTGTGGTGTACGCATGAACGGAACAATAGAAAAAGTTAGGGTCTTCTGGAGATCTCTGGACCAGCTTCCTGCCCAAAACAGGACAGACTTAAAAGTTGAGTATCTTAGATCAGACTTTAGTTTGATAATTACTCTTTCACTGTAAGTTGTTACAGCTGTTTCAGCTGGTTTAATACTTGTAGGATACGATAAAAAACTTCCTGATTATCATATATGCAAATTGACTGGGTTTTCAAGCAATGTTGTCTTTCCATTATACCTCTCTTAATCCAGCTTTATGGAATGGCAATTGTTTTTTGTGTCTGTGTTTTGCTATTAAATCTTTTGAAATGTTTTTTTTTCTAATTAGTAAAGATGTGGATCCACCTTATGCATTTAAGAGGGCAGTTTGACTGGCTCACAAAATAAAAATCTAAATATTTTACACGACGCATACTGAGGTGTGCGAAACTAAATGATTGTCTCTTACATCCATAAACTTGGTGAGGATTTCAAGCAGAATTGATGGAGGACGATTGTTTTAAAATAGCAATGATGCTTTGACAAGCAGCCTAGAAAACATAATGGATTTTAGAACAACTCTAGTCTGGTGATGTATTGATCTCTTTATTATTATTTTCTAAGGCTTTGTAATTTGTATATTGAATGGAAATAAAGTAGTCTCAATGAAATTAGTATTACTTTAGCCACTTTAGGTTTGAATTTCTTTTCCCATGTAATAGGTAAAAATATTTTAAAAGGAAATAAATATTAGAGAAACAAAGTAGGATTACAGCAAAGTGCCTGCTGGAAGAATGAAAGAATTTAAGACATAATTGAAAAATAAAAATGAAAGACACTTTCCATAGAATAGTTAGGAAATAATGTTCATGGCTTTGGAGTATACGAAGCAATAAACGGCTTTCACGGGTGATTAAATGCTGAAACGAAGCTAAGATGTTTGATCACCGTGCAAGTAATTTATTTCAACACTATGAAACATGATTCCTATTATAAGACAAGATAAAAGAAGATACAACAATATTTTTCTTCTCTTGTGAAGGTCGGTTAGAACAATTAATAATGGGGAGACCAGATGGCTCAAGGGACAGGCAGTGGGCTCAAGACTGTTCTTTTAAATGTGGAACATATCAATAGTAAATAACCATTAGTATCATCTGTTTTTCTACCATATGCAAAGTCAGTCAGTTTTATCAGTCCGTTTCTTGTGGAAAACGTTTGCAGCCTCAGAAGTCACCATCGTGGTTGGCACATTTGGTCCTGTTTCAGCAAAAAGACTAAAGAATACATTGACAGTGTCAACTGGGAGTGAAGTAAATGAATTTATAAACTCAGATTTGTGGAATTAGGTGTGCACAGTTGCCCACATATATTTGCAGACTAACAGACCATGTGTAAACACAGATGTATTCCAGGCTTCAGTTCATCTCACTTAAAAATTTTGGCTCATATCCTGTTTTCTTTGGGGGATTTAACTGTTTGAAAGTACTCTTATACAATTGAGTATCCAAATACCTGAGTAGTAAAAGACAATAATAATCATGAAAGCACTATAAATGACATAGTTTAAGACTGAAAGAAAGATATATAGCTTTATAAGGAAATCTATTGGGGGGGGAGGCGGGTTGTAAATCAAACAGTAAAAAGGTTAAACTTAAAATTCCAAAGACTTTTAGCATCATAGATGCTGACAATAATTTAAGAAATGTTTTAGTCCTGTGTATTTTATACAATTTCCATTATTAAAGAAATCTTATATTGAACTTCCCAAATTATAAGAATCTCCCCCACAACTAATTAGGACTGTGTGTGGAATCTTAATGGGCAATTTTGTGCTCACTCATGTTACTACTCTGTACTGTTAATTATTCTATCATATTTGCATACATAAATATCTCTATTCAGTAGAAATGTTCTTTTACAGGACAATGTATTAGAAGGGTTAACAGATTTCCTCCTAATACTTTCATGGGGTAAACAAACATTTTTTTCTTGCTCTGGTGCAGTTTATTGCCTTTTAGTTTGCTCTTATTTTAAATACGAAATTTCTATATGCTTCCTCTACTTGCAAACATCTCAAGGTTATAAATATTGCGTGTGGTGTTTATTGCTATGGCTTTTCATATCAGCCAAGGTGGAACTAGAATTTTGTATGTCAAAACCCACCTTTTTTTTCAAAAGTGATATTTTCTCCAAAGCAACAAGCTTTGACACTAAGCAGCATTAAACAAAAATTTTACTCCTTAGTCCAGAAACCCTTTTATTCTGCAGATTAGGGTGTGTAGTGACAGGACAAGGGGTAATGAGTTTAAACTAAAAGAGGCGGGATTTAGATTGGACGTTAGGAAGAAATTCTTTACTGTGAGGGTGGTGAGGCCCTGGCACAGGGTGCTCAGAGAAGCTGTGGAGGCCCCATCCCTGGCAGTGTTCAAGGCCAGGTTAGATGGAGCTTTGGGCAACCTGGTCTGGTGGAGGGTGTCCCTGCCCATGGCAGGGGGATTGGAACGAGATGATCCTTGTGGTCCCTTCCAACCCAAACCATTCTGTGATTCTATGATTAGATGTCTCATTATAACAGGAAAGACAAGTTTTGCTTAACCCATAGGTCTGTATTTGGAGTAACTTCTACTTTGTCCATCTACCTTAACCTGATGAGTATCAGAGCCCAAACTGTTGGAAACAATTCCCCACTTCTTATCTATTCCGAAAGTTAAAGGCTTTCTTAAAACTGACAATGCAGATAATAAAGTTATGGGTGTTATAGATGAGTCATAGAGTAAAAAAACTTTGAGGTCGAATACAGACTGCTTCTGTGCACAAGATCCAATCCGTCCTCAAAGACACAAAGAGTAAATATGATAATAGCAATAAAAGCAGAAATAAGTTCAAAAAATAATCCCGGCAATATCTTCCTCTCATCATTTATTCTCTTCCTCTATAAAATTTCAAATGTAAACTAGTATGGCTCAATCTTCACTTCAGCAGGCCAAAGAGATTTATTTCGTGCCTTTTCAGGTATACCTAGTGCTTTTAGTTGTGTTTGTATACTTAATAATTTCTAATCATCTCTGGCCTTGATGGTTTAACTGTACAGTGCTGTATAGCAAGAACAGATTCTCTTGTTAAATGACTGCAGGATTTTACATTATTACATCTCAGTGATTTAATTTTTTTATTTTTCTGGATTAAGTGACATGAAGTGAATGACGTTGGAGTAGTGAATGTAGGCTTACATATAATTTATGCACCAATATTGATAAAATCGGAGAGTGTGCTTCTGCTACCATTTTTTAATTGCGTAACCCCGGCATTCATCAAGAGGGAATATACAAAGCACTAGCTCTGTAATACTTATAAAATATTAAACAAATGTAACCATATGAGAGTATTCAATATATTTGCACTAAGTTTACTGAAAGGTTTAAAGGCATCTGTAATCCAGTTCTAACTTTTCCTGAAGGCTGAGTTAAAAGTAGAAGGGGCAGTTTTTCTAGATTTAGTTCACATGGCAACATATTTCTACCTGAAGTATCTTTCAGTGAGGCTATTTATTGTAGGCAAGTTACTAAGTAGGCAGCTGGTCATTGATTAGAAAGGTAGACTTACATCCTCCACAGAGATGTCATTTGCACAAAAACCTTAGAAAGAGCAGTGAGCCACTCAAACGCTTACACTAGTTACCTCAAGTCCAAACTTTCACACGGTCCTGAAGGATCAGAGAAGATATTGTAGAAGAGAATCCTCATTGGCAAAATATTGGTGGGAAAGGGCAAAACTTTAGACTGTATGTAGCATTTGACAGTTTGATTGTGTTGTATTTGCAATTGCCTGGGACTAATTTCTACTGGGAATCTCAGCACTGTGAGAGCATGACGTTGCCACACACAGTGCCTGGCTTTCACTGAAGCAGTCAGATCTGGAACGCTGTTTTGCAGCAGTTCTGATTCAACTAGATTGAGGTCTAATGCTGCATTGAGGTTCCTGTAGTAGATTAGTATCTCAGCTAGTTTTAGAGCTCAAGGACATCTCAGCTCTCAGTTCTTCCCTTTGGCCTTTAAACAAAGATGACATTCGTACTTGGGGAGTTCTGACATTCAGATTTATTAAGCAATTCTAATTGGAAATGACTATTAAGAAAAAGTAAAATCCACAAAAGAAATAAGTAAAGAGGATAATAGTGCAGTACTGCGATAGTTTAATTAATGTTGGGCTAACCTTAAGATGTCATAAATGTCATTTTCTATTGGATACATTTGGGCTGAGCTGGGATTTTAGCCCACAGCTCTGTGCGATCGGTGGGTGGGCAGAGCACTAGGACTGTTCTGGCCAAGTACCATACTTCAGTACTCCAGTGCATCGCATTCTTCACCCAATACCCTGTGGCTCAATAGACATTTTATTTTCTTCTTTTCCACTCTCGCTGTCTCCCAGTAGTTGCCCATGGCTAGTGCAGAGGCTGATGATAGGCATGCAAACAAGTTTAAGTACCTGGTATAATAGGTATGGTTAATTATAGTATCTAGGTTGGCTGGAATTTGGTATTTTTCTGTGTGTGGGGTGGGGTTTTTTTTTGTTTGTTTTACAGAGGTCTTTGCATATATTTGGTACCTAATAATAATACTCAGCACTGTTATAGCATTTGCAGTTTTCACAACGCTGTACAAACATTGTCTGATTTATCCTATCTGTCTCCTACAATACACATATTGAAGTGGCAGTTCACATGAAAGCTCGGATCCTCAGGGCCTTCCCTTATGCTTTGCCGCTTGCCCTCAGAGACCTATATTTACCACAATCCCCCACAAATCTAGTACTTTCTTTTTAAAAAATGCTGAGACAGAAAACAGAGATCATGCACAAATATTCTTATTTCCTCATCTTTATCCTGCTGTTTTATGTGCCTTAAAATCTGCTTTTTCTCCAGTCTCTATTTCTGATGTATTTTCCCCTATGAAACCCAAACCTAATCTTTAGTATTGCTTGTTGGTACTGCATGAGTTAAATTTGCCCCAACCTGGATTAGTCTTTGCATCAAATCTAAACTTTGTGTTAGTGCGAAAACCTGCACAATATTTCTTCTGGCCTGTAAGATGTGGGGAAGATGACAAGGCATTCCTTTTTTTTCTGGATGAAGGCAAGCTGCCATAAGAATCTCAGTGGATCAATAAAGCACAATTTATGTAAATCACAACAGCTGTCTCCCTTAAATTAAACAAATGGATCTGGTCCAGAACTCAGTACTTTAGCGGCCCTTTCTATTTTGGGCGTACAGAAAGTTTCTCTGAGCGACAGAGAACTATGCTCTTGCTTTACCTTGGGACTTTGGCAAGTTAAGTAGTGCAATTGACTGTTTTTTTCTCATTACCTGTGGCTTAGGACAAAAAGTACCTTCTGCGGTATCATTTGGTTTAATTCATTCGCATTTTCCTGTGCTGTTTTACCATCTTATCCATAAAACCAGGGCTTCAAACTACAGTAAAAGATAATAGAATATACATGTCCTTTCACTTCCTTTACTGTTAGAGACAGTACTAGACAGTCATGTTGTATTTGCAGCTCTTATCCATATGTTCAGTTTGAAATTGCATTTTTGATTTTAAGATAATTATATTTTCATGAAAGTGCTCACAATTTCAGTTCCATCTTTACTTGGTAAAACTATTTATTATACTTTTATTGGAATAAAAATTATTGGAATAGCACTGGAAACCTGTCAGCTACCAAACAGTGAAGCTTTGCGTTGTTCAGTCATTTTACATAATATGCTGAGGTAAATTTGTGTAGACTTTCCTTGCAAATTGTAGTAGATTTCCAATTATTTTCTCCCCAGCTATGGATGTTTGAGGAAAAGATTTTAATTTTTTTATGAAATGCAAAAAAAGACTTTAATGTTAGAGGATAAAAAATTTAAAGCCTTACTTTACCTTACCTTTTCTTAGCTAAATAAGTGGAATACGAGGAAGAATATTTGTAATATGACTGGAGAAAACTTGAAAATGTTGAGCCTGATGCTTAAATGTCAGTTACCTAAAGCTCTTCAGTCTTAATGAAATTAATGAGAAGTAAGAATATTCATTCTCCTGAGGAGGGATGGCCTTCTAAGGGTAGGTGAGTGAGAGGTGGGAGAAATCAGGTTGTTCACAGTTTGTTCTTAGTACCTCATGCTGCAATGGTTTGTTTCCCCAAAGTGAAGAGGATGAGGTTAGACCACTACCAACATGAAAGCTCAGTAAAATCTTGAAGGCACAGAACAGTAGCTATTCTTCATCCTGATTTGGTAAAGAATTTTTAGTATACATTTAACATGGAATTGCTAAATATGAATTAAATAATCAGGCAAAGTTCTTTTTTCCTGTGGATATTGAGCTACTAGTGCAGCTGATATACTACTTGAATTTGTCTTCTCTTTTACGAATACAAATACTATTTAGAATAAAAGTGATTGTAGATTTTTCCACTAATTAATTGAACTGATGTATGTTTTATTTTTAATTCACTAACTGCAGTGAAGTTCTCTGTTTTCTACAGTCAGGCACTGGGAAACAATATGGCTTGGTGAATACAAGAACAGACTGGTAAATTTGGTTCAGCCACTGGGCTGTGGCACTGTCTTGGAAAATTGTATTCTCTCAAACACAATTTATGCTTCTCCTCTGTGCAGTGTTCTGCCCTCTCTTGTTGAAAGGTGTAGACTTAGGACTAAGATATTTAAATCATGACTTTCAAAGAAAGATTTGTCAAACTCAAAAATTTCAAAGGAAGACTGAGACAGGACACAATAACAGCCTTGAAGGGTTGGCAAAAACAGTACCAGAATTTATGGTTCCTCTTCTTAAGTACGAAATGTTTTTGTCATCTGAGAGCTGAAAAATAAAATTAATATTTTGGGGAAACAAATGAAGTCCAGCCCATTTTGTAGCACTAACCATTCCTGGAATTTTGAGCTCCTTCTGCATTAAAGCAGCCTCTGCCATCTGCAGCATCAACAGATTGGCTCCCTCACTTTCTGAAATAGAAATAACAAACCAGTCTTCCTTTGAGTGAGGCTAATGAGGGTGGCTCACTGCTACTGTACTCCTAGGGTCGTGACAAAGACCTAGAACAAGGTAAGCATCCATTCCTGGCTCCATGTGACTGTCTTTACTCTTCTGAGGTGGGATCCCAATCTCTCTCGTCTCTTTTTTTTCCTTCTTTATTCCCTGGTGACAGGTTTCTGTATCACATTGCATCCGATGACAGTCTTTATAGTCAACCTGGATTTATTTTACTGTATCTTATATATGAGGTCATTCCTGGAGCCCCGTTGAACAATTATGCACTCATTACTGTTCAGCTATGGGTTTCAGACACTAAGGGGACTAAATATATGTAAGGCTGACCTTACAGTCGTCTTGAGCTGGCACTCTTCAACTCAACTTGAAAATCTCTGCACTGTCTCCTAGTAACAGCTTGTTCTGAACTCTGAAGACTTGCTGAATTCAGGATCTGAGATACACCTTTCTCCTAGCCCATTCTATTTTGCCCTCTATGGGCAAGTTCCCATAATTAGATATGCATTGTGAAGCAGGAATGAGTTTGCTTCTCCTTCCTGAGGCAGACCATTTTTAGGAAGCAATGTGGATGTCTTTCTGTAAATATCAATAAAGACACAGATGAGGAGGGATGACTTGTGTCTAAGCCTGAGTAAGGGTGACCTTCAAAGCCAGTCTTAACTGACACTGTAGAACACATTAAAATAAGTAAGGGATATGTTACAGAGCATGGAAATCTTAATATGTCTTGGAAACAACCTTCAGAAATGCAAGAACATAGGACAAGAGGAAGATAAGAATCACATAAGTCATAGAATTTAGGGCTCTGCTATTGCAGGAAACATCATAAATGTCTTTTCAGTTTAAACTCCATCTTAAAATAAACAGGAATTTTTCAAATAATTGCTATGGGTGTATTATCTTTTTGCTTTCAGGACAGAATCATGTGAATAATGAAATAGAAATATATGGAAATATTATTAAAACTAACAGTAAAATTACATTTAATATAAAAATATGTAGCCAACAAAGAGAAAAACATTGATTATTCTTATATAATCTTAAATAGTTATTAAGGTGCTGAACCTTTTAATAAAGAACTAGATTATTTTTAGAGCTAACGCAAAGTAACAAAACCTCTTTAACAAATTATCCTTAGGAGATTGTTAGAGTTTTAATCGGTTGCTTGTACTTAAACTCATTTTCCCAGCATGATGTACACTATCTGTGGGAGCTTTTCATAAGGAATTCACACTATGATTACAGCACCAGCTATTTCAAGTAAAAACATTGTGAAATGTTACTATTGTTTGGGCAGTTGGAACTGAAATGATTGAGTGAAGGATGATAGTTATGCTGCAGGCTAATTACATGGCTAATGTCTTTGCTTTACATATCAATAGATGCTTCTAGAGATGAGCAATAACTGAGACTCCATTATCAGTCCAATACAATGCACTTAATTTAGCCACCATTTATGAATACTATTAAAGTAAGAGCTGGCTAGTGCTTAGTGATGTTGCACTTGACATGCTTTTTGTTGTCAGTCAGTAGATACTGCGTACGGCATACTAGGGGATTTTGACATAGCCAGAGAAGATGTTTTTACAATATTTTGCAGTTAACTGCATATTGATGAAAGTCACGGAATTTTTCAGTAAAGTATAAGATCAAAAAAGGCCATCAGAAGAATGGCAAGAAGGCATTAGAGTTAGATGTTACTTTTTCAAATGCAGTAAACTAACTAGCAAGGTGTTAACGTTGGTGAGAGATTTCACAGGCGAATGATGAAGCTCATCGGAGCAAAGCTAACGGATGCTCTGTTTCAATTTTTGATATGGAAGATCATGAGTTGACCAAATATGCAGCTTTAAAGTCAAAATGAAAGAGATCATCCCGTGTCTGAAAATGCTTGCCATAAGTTTTTGTAAATACTTAAGGAGTTATTTTACTTGAGTGAAAGGCTTATCACAGATTTTGTGTTAAGCAAGATATTGCCTCTTTGGCATTGCCACTGATTTCAGTGTGTGTGGTAAAAATGCACAGGAATGTCATACAGGCAGCACATGGATTAAAAAGAATTAAGTTCTGATGACAATATGCTTCTTTTAAGTGGCAGCTTAACTGTTTAAAAGCAAAGATTAAAAAGGTGGGATTAATTATTAATTCCTATTAATCACAGAGTTCTTATTAGGCTATTGTTCCCGCTCCCCCTTCTCTGCACTTGTACAGCACGGTGCTTATCGTAAGGGGTACTTCACATCTTTTGACAATTGAAGCCAATAATGATATCCAGAACTGATTAGTATCTGGTGATGATAGCAGGCTTTTGTCACCTACTGACGCAACATTTAGTCTCCGATAATATAAAATGTATAGACCAAACTATCAATCTTCAATATAAATATATTTTTTGCTGTACTATATAGTTGTGTAAGATAGAAAACACATGAAGTGTACAGTCAGATTTCAAAACATTTTCAAATAGAAATGCTCAAGGAAATATTATCTAATTAAGTGGAATCAATTTACAGCAAATGCTGAAATTCATTAGACTTCAACTCCTTGCCTTGAAAGTAAACAAAAAACTGATGGAAGTATCTCAGATGTGTTTGAAGAATGAGGTTTGACTGTTTCCTTCACTAGCCATGATATTGCACAGAAGGAGCATGTATGAAAAAGCAATCAAAATAATTGCACCATGGAACAGGACAAAGCAAGGAAAGGTGTACAGGGGGAAGATACACAAATGATAGACAAGTATTGCGAACCTTTCCTTAAGGAAAGGAACTGAATGCTACATGGAAGGGAACAACTGCTATATGTGTAGTTTATACATTTTCATTTAACTGAAATCTTCACTTGAGACTGCAGGAGCAGAATGATGATTAAATTATCTTTTTAATATATATTGTGATTAATTCTTGCATTGTGTGTTTGCTTTCTATGCTATAGTAGAGATGCTTCAAGCAGCAAGGCTTCAGGGATGTTAAACACTCGCCGGTTAAATGTTTGCTGTTATGATCATCTTGTTTCACTTATGGGAGTTGATGTTAATATCAATTGATTTCATTCTGTTTCTTCACATCAGTTGTATTTAAGAGATTGATTTTGTTTTTAATCAGCTTTGTGTCATACTTATAGATAAATATGGCTTGTGCATGTAAGCTTACTTGCTGGCTAGGATGCCCAGAGCACAGCAGCTCCTCCTGAATACAAAATTGCAAGTATATATTGTGTCCTTTACACCAAGCCTGTCTCAGGTAGCAGGTAAATGTGAATAACTTGTGGTATAAATGTCAATGTAGTAGTAACTACAGAAATATTCCTTATCCATCTGCATTTTTGTAGGCATAAAACTGTATGCATAGGTCTGAATTGAGTTACATCTCTTCTGTTTTGCCTAAAAATCTATGCAAAGGCAAAGCTTTCTAGTTTTATTTTACTTGTTAAGAAGCGTTGAGCAAGTTTTTGATCCTCCTATGATTGCCTTCCTAGGAAAGACTACCCATACATTTTTTCCAACAGTTCAAGTAGAACAGAAGTATTCCAACGTGTCATCAAGTTGCAAAAGATCTCAGTAACAGAATGAGAACACTTTTCCAACTTACATATTTCAGGGTGGGGAAAAAAACAAAAGAAAAAAAAAAAAGGTGTCCCTCTGGCTGTTCTGGTAATTTATTTAATACATACTGTGACTGATTTACCAGAAGAGCTAAACGAACGGTGGACTAGAAGAGCCTTCTCTGAGAAGATACTGTGATATCTTCTGCTGTTGAGACTGGTATGCCTTCTCCATACTTGTTAATTATTACCAGAAAATCACTTTCCTAAAATACATCAGAATGCTGTTTTAACTCTGTCATATTTTGAGGTTGATTTTGTAAGAATGGTCCCAGACCAAAAGCTATGGTCCTTTGAAACCTCTTGGGAACCTGCATCTTTTCCTTGATAAGTAACTTTGAGTAGAGCAGAGTGGAGTGTGGCTCACTTCAAATTCCTGCCTTACAAGCAGCAAAATATTTTCTTCAGTACTGTGTAGCATAGTTTAAATCAAACATTAAGATCTTATTTCAGTCCACAGACAAGTCTCTCCTCACTTGAGCCAATGATGAAAGATATTCTTTCTTTAACTCATGTCAGACAGGATTACTTTTACTTTGTTGCAACGTCATTTCTCTTCTCTCCTTTTCGCAAACGGCAATACAGCCTGTACAAATCATCAATCTAGAGATTGTCTTTGCTCAGAAAATCCGTGTAAGAGTATGACCTCTACATTTCCCTGGATTTGGAGGTTCACAGTGCTAGTTAAATGTGCGTATTGCTTGTCTTTGTTTATCTCATATCTGGTTGTTGCGTACGTATGACCCTATAGCTACTAAACCTTGTGCATCAGCTGCTCTTTTGTAACACAAAGATCATAGAATCATAGAATCATTAAGGTTGGAAGAGATCTCCAAGATCATCTAGTCCAACTGTCCCCCTACCATCTATGTTACCTACTAAACCATGTTGCTAAGTACCACATCCAACTTTGATATCCTACGTCTTGTCCAGCTGCATGTTGAAAAGTCTTTCTTCAGTACTATTTTGCCTTTAGAACAACATTTGCATCTGGATTTGCTTCTTCATTCCCCTGGTGGATGAGAAGTGCGTATCTGGAATATCTTGTTTTTGGGGTTTGACTTTGGAATATACCTTTTCCCCTTAAGACTGCTAGGTAACTTTGTTAAATAAATTTACAAGTTCTTTGCAATGAAGTATGTATAATGTTACTGAGGAAATAAAGCTAAACAGATACCAAAACCCCCTCCCCAGCCCGCAGAAAAATCCAGCAAATGGAAAACTGAGTCTTGCTGTATTAAGAATGGAAAGAAAAGGAGGATGATTTAACGCAACTTTCTTGATGGTCAGCTGCAACCTTGCTGCCTATAATTTGATTATATTACTTTAATCTAAAAGTTAATAAATGTTATTATATTATTATTATGTTTTTTTAGATCTTTTTAGCAGTTCAGTCAGAGTACTTAATTCTTTGGCAGGTGGAAACTGTTTTATGGGCTGTGTTTATTAATTTACATTCGCATGACACTAAGTTCACTAACTAGTTGCTTCTTTTAGACAAACATCAAAAAAGATTTGTAACTGCTGTTTTATTTTGTGCTTCACAGCCTTTTTTATTTACATTCAGTTCCTTTTAAACAATATTCCTTGTAAAACCAAATAATTTTATATCCTCCAGAATCCTTTCTTACATGGAAACACTTACTGGTTTTGATTCATCTTTGATATAGTAGTGTTGTGTTATATTGAAACACGTATGAAGTTTCAGATAATTTCAAAGTTGGTTGAATTGTGCACATAGTCAGGATAACTGAGCAGAAATATATCCATGTGATTATCTAATGCAACTCAACATATGTAGATTTTCCTTTCCTGTGCCTATTACATTTGCAAACACATTTCTGTCTGTCCCTTCCTACACCTAAGAAAATTTTCACTACCAACATGTTATACAGCTGTGAGTAAATTCCTGGCATGAATATGTGTTTTGGATTATCTGAAATATTTTTGAAAAATAATGAATTCAATATGAGGCTTAAATTTGTCTGAATTGATTTTCTGACAACATTACCAATGATGTGCATTATATAAGTTTTAAGTCATCATTTTGTTACTGTCCTTTCCATGCAACCCTTATCTGGAGAGTGTTGTTGTTGCTACTGTGGTGAGCAATGCTCATTCTTTCAAAGGGTGCAATACTTTAAATTCAAGAAAGGATTAAATTTTTCATATAAAAAAATTTAGCGTGCTATATTATAGTCTTCAGGTATTGCCATGGAAGCTGTAAAGAACAAACAGTCTCATCAGTAATGATGTCTATCCTCATTCTATGTGTGTAGCAAAAGTACTCAGATTTGTGGAAGAAAAAGGTACGGTGCTCCAGGTCAGAGGTGACTGCAGCTAGCACAGTTTGCCTCGGCCTGTTCAGTAGAGATTTTGCTGCTTTTGTTAAGAGCTGCCCAGATATCAGAATTCTTATACTTAGTCTCCCAGCTTTGAGGATCGCTTCTATTTTTCCCCAGTTCCATTGCCACTGGACAATATAAGATTACCTTTGCCAATAGCAGAACACCCACCCCAACACCCCAACTCAAGGGATTTTCTCAGAGCAGTTTACTGTGATAAGAGATTCAATCTTTGGTGTGTCTCAGAGCAATAGAGAAAGCTCCTGGCCAGTTTCTGGTTAAAGCGTCCGTTTAATGACAGACAACAGTAGAGCAGGGTTTTGCATGAACAAGCAAGGAAGTGTCACATCAGCTCCTTAATGCAAAGGGGTGATTTGTCTAGGGAAATAGTGCATTTTCTCACAGAATAACAATATCTGTGATTCATCTCCTGTGTTTTAGAAATGCATTGACAAGTCATATTGGCAAACGTTTCCCATAAAGTCTAAAATGGATAGTCAAGGATTTGATCTTTATGTCTGCATTGGATCAATTGAATCGGCTATTTAAATGCCATAAAGGTCTTCCTTGCATTTCTTACTTTTGTAATGCTCCAGAGCAAGGCAAAGTATAGTTTTTTAGGAACATAATTTTCAGTAGAATTAAGATCTGTCAAGGCATGACTCTTGTCAATGTTACCTGCAATTTTGATGTGGCACTGTTCGTATCCACTGCTCTCACCTGTCTGAGCTGAACAAACGCCAAGTCCCTCCACATTTCTTCATATGTTAAGTTCTCCAAACCCTTAATCAGCCTGGTGGCCCTTCACTGGACCTTTGGCAGGTTTTTAGTGTCTCTCAGGAACTGAGGGGACACCAAAATTAATCATGTTATTTCTGGTGTGGCTGAGCAAGTGCCGAGCAGAATGGGATGTGTAAGAATGTGTCATTAACAAACAGAACTTGTATATACTGACTATTTCTATTCTGAACACTTCTCATGAGTAAATCTTGAAGGTGCTTACATATATTATAAGAAATATTATTACTGCTTTACAGATGGGAAGCTGAGGCATACCATGGTAAAATGATTTTTTAAAGGTCATCTCACACATCGAATCTGAGAAGCATGCGAGTATTGGATCTCTTTAAAGTGTCACAAAGAAAAGGTGTTAAATCATATGAAAAATCAACCAGTCTTCTGATTCCTTATAAAAGAATTTATTTTTAAAACTGTCTGACACAGATATTCACTGCAGAATAGCCTGAGATCACAAGTTGATCCTTTTGCTTCTGGTCAAGTTACTGTATGCGTTCCTATCATATCAGATTTACTTTATCTTGTCTCTGTACTTATAAACCCAATATTTAAAAAATTCTAGCATATAAGTATCATCCTTCTGAAAACACCTTATTCTACTATCTAAGAAATCAATTGTGACAATTTAACAGTTGCTGCTAGCCTTGCCTGTGTCTTAAGGTTGTATACAGTGTATTCCATAAACTGCATCGATTCAAGATTAAATTCTACTTTTATAATATACTGAGGTAAAAAAATAATAATCCACACATAGTACTTCATATGACTGACTGTAAAACTTTATTTGGAATTATCAGTGTCAGTTTGGTGAATTACTTCACTTAAAATAGAAACAGGTCACATGGATTATAATAAGATTCTAAGTGCTTTGGAGACAAGTACTGAATGGAGCTTCACCCTACAGAAATATACTTGTCTACCAAGAAATAATTAGTTTCTGATTGACCAGAACTCATCCTTCTGGACTGCAGTGCTATGCAGCTTGTGAAAATAACTGTGGAACATACTGAAAACCTCAGGCATTACCCTACAATACATTTAATTCATTGTGGCCTATTTCTGTGGGTTGTAAGGCACATCCTACTGTTCCCTAAACTGATAAAATATAAACACCAAAACCAGTGTTAGTGAATTTTTGCCTTGCCCTTCTTCTCCCTATTGTACTACTTCCAGCAAAGCATAAATAATTTACATTGGTAATGTGGGCGAGAGTCTGTAGTTTACAATACTCTTTCAGAAGTCTTTCCCTAGGACTTCTCTCTGTGTTTTTTGTCTCCTCTCCAAGCTCTGATAGGCAAGAGGCATAAAATGTCCACTCAGCTCCATTTTTAATCTCAGCCATGTTTTCTGATGTACACATAATTTTAGTTGTCATCATCATCAAGAGGAGCTCTTGTTCTTGCAAAAGGAGTTGCCATTCATTACTGGTAGAAAAACTACTGTAACTGTGATGAGAGATTGTGACCATCATCTATAGAAAGCCAAATGACTTCTTAAGCAAATTGAACATAATTTAGGTTAAGGAGAGGAGAATAACAACAGAAATCTACTATTGAGCGTGATCATGTGAAAAAATACTTGGTGAAAATTGTTTTCATTAAAGATAAATATGTAAAGACTCAGTAAGGAGTATATAACACTTCAGAAATGAAGTCAGCTTGAAGTGAGTGAACCAAATAAATATACATTAGCATGCCTTTCCTATTAATTTAATTCAAATGCAAACTAAATATTCATAAAAGTGAACATTTAAAAAAAATCTCCATTGTTAAAGAAAGCTTCATCTGACCAGACTACAGACTTAGGAAGGTTGCTTTCAAAATATGATACTATTTTTTGCATTTCAAGTTTATTGGAAATGATTCTTGGAGGAAAACTTTTTATGGCTGCTTTTTGTTCCCTTGCTGCAAAATAATCAGTTCATTTCAGGACATGAAAATCAAAGAAAATAGTTAGGGTAGGATGTGACACGTGCCTTATTCAGCTGGTTTAGGGTACTGTTAAAGTCTCATTTACATGAATGGATGGAGAATCCATCTTCTAATCAGGCTAGGGATTGTAAGAAGTATTATTTTTCTTTCTCTTTTTTTTTTTTTTTTTAAACATATATACTGATATAATTGGTGCAGGAGGGAATAAATGAACTATTAAGTATGGAAGGGTTTGGGGGCTCAAAAACTTGTCTATGACCCACCCAGGTACACTACTTGGTTTAATAGTATATGCCATCTTTTTCTTCAGTGCTCGTCTTGCATTCTTAGACCACCACAACAACAGCAGTCCTGGGAATATGCCCTTTGTGCCTTCTCCCCTAGTTCAAGTTATGGAATAATTTCAAATCATTGAGTGAGTTAATACAGTCATATAAAATATAGAATTCATATGGTAAACCTTGTCATCACTCCTGTCACAGTTGTCCTAGGGCAAAGGCTGCAGCAACCATCTCCCATTTACAGGCAGTGCAATTACTTCTTTTTACAGCATTAGCCCAAACCTCCACAATCTCTTTAGAATTATTTAAAAATACTTTGAGCACAAGCATCACATGTAAGTCCAATGCAAGCTATTATTAGCAATCTATTATAATAGGAATCATATCAATAAATAATGACTTTCTTGATTTGTAGTTAGAAGATCTGGTCCTGAGTATCATACTGCTGCTTACTAGATCCTAGGAAGCAAACTGTCCTCTCTTAGGATTCAAGGGGAGTCCTAACCCTCTTCCTTTTGGCTGCCAGAGGTAGCCCTGAAGGCAACACGACCTCCCCAGACAGATCACATTTACCTGTAATCTCAGGCTTTAGCCCAAAAGTCAGGCTTGTTGTTCTCAGGGTGTTGGTACAGCCACAAGTGCAGGTGCTTCTTCTGAAGATGTGACGTTAGATGAAAGGACTATGGAGACAGGTTTTGTGTGGGCAGGTTGCAAAATGACAGCGTCATTGTCAGAATGTGCCAAGGGTATTATTTTCATAATTTAAAAAGAAGAAAAAAATGCAGCCCAGTGCCATCTTCAAAAAGAAGTACGGAGATTAAAGGAAAAAGAATCCATCTTTTCATTTTGCCGTTACAGGGATATATGCAACAAAGACTCTTGTCAGAAAACCTGTATTATATTTTGTATTATGTTACATGTGTCTATGTGGTATAGACAAAGGACAGTTGTCTATACTACAGGCTTTTCCATACTCAAAGCAGGAATATAATCATAGTCCATAGTCATATTTCTACACTCTAAAAACTTACTAAAAATCTCTACTTCACGAATATTTTTGGACTGGATGAAATTGTAATATAATTATTGAATTGTCTCTTTACAGCTATTTATATTATCCTGTCTTCCAGCCTGAAAAATCCATGTGTTTCAGGGGATTTAGGTCTTCAGGGATGTCAACTGTGATTGGAGCTTAAAGAGATGTCGATCTGTGTTTAATTGCTCTACTGTTAAGCTTTGATATATGAGTACTGCAGGGTAGGACATCAACTAGAGACTGATTTAGTTCTTTCCATAAATGCAAGACATTTTGATATTTTTGGTTTTGTTTTGCCTAACAATGCAAGAAAGAGAAACATTTTTGCAAAAGAACATAGAAGACTAGCTCAGAGGCAGGAGGAAGGATGTAATACTATATGTAGTACTCAGTAGCAGTATTCATAATTAGTTCCTGACTGAGTAGTGTACTCAGCACTTCAGTATGTAAGTGTATTGTTTCCCTTTTTTAAAGGACTAAAAATATTTTCAACTAAGGAATTGTTTTTCATCCCGTATTTCAGAATATTTTACAAAGGCAGGTAACTTATTCCCTTTTCACAGATGGTATATTTAAAGCAAAGGGTTCCGTTCACTCAAGGTTACACAGATAATGAATGGTAAACTAGGAAACATGTCTCTTGATTCCTGCTTGCCTACTGGTTTTACACGAGAAAGATGTTTGCCTAAACTTATGTGTACAGTAACATGCAATGACTTATTTTTAAAGTATACTGCAACTTCAAAGCCTGTACAAAATGATGAGAGCACTTAAAAAGCATTTCCATGATGGGTTTGTTGTTTTTTTTTCCTGAGTGACTTTGCCAATGTTTCCAGGAAAGTGAAGTGGATTTCTGTGTTTTGTCTTTTTGTGCAGCAGAGGACTTTATGTCAAAACGTTACGGAAGTTTTTCCTGATAAAAACATTTCTGCTCGTTGTTATAGTAAACCGTGAAAAAAAAAACTGTGTTGAAACTGAATGTCTTCAGTTACACAGTACATTCCTTAGTTGCTTTTCTGCAGTTTTCATATATGTCTACAGTAGCACACTGTTTAAAAACAGAGGTTACATTTGTGGTACTCTGCATGGCGTGAAAGGTTTTCATAAGAGGAAAGATGCATCTGTAATGAGAGACATAACTCCTGAACATGTGAAACATTTCTCTGTTTAATGTCTGAACTGACGTGCATGCGTAAAATTAATAATTGCTTGAATTTTGAACAATGAAAATACAGGGAAAATTACAACATAACAATGGAAAACTATGCAAGTGAAAGTATCAGCTGGAAGAATAATAGCTTTATTTGACAGTGTTTTGACATCATTGATGTACTGTTGTCACTGGAGACCTTCCTTTCTGTGTTTGTGATATACTATTTCAATCCACATTATCCCAATAGAATCACAAACACTGAAAAGACCTGATGTGTGCTAGTCTCTTACTAATGTGTGAGTTGACATGTTGATTGTTCTTTCATATCTGGGGCTTGAGAGAGTTCTGTTTAAACAGTATTCACCAATACTAATAAAGGATGCACAGTTGACAAACGGGATACAGGTGTTTTGAAAGTGATTAGTATGTAAAGAAGAAAAGTGGCTTATCTACTCCATTTTGTACAAAGTGAAGAACACCAAGTGCAGGATGAAATGTACCTACAACAGCTCCTGCCTTAAACTAATGACAAGTTTATAATCATCATTTAATAGACCAATAATACCAATCTGTATCCAAGAGACCTCTTGCAACCTAAAACTTTAAGGTTTCTATTTTGAGAAATGCACATATTGGTTATAATTATTCTTAAGTTTTATGGAGCCATACCAATGCATTTTTTTCCTCAAAAGACAGATAGTCATCAGAACAAGTAGGTCTGGGGAAAAGGGAAGCAGGTAAAAATATTCCTTAGGAAAAGGTAAAAAATTGGCATTTATGGCAAATGTCAACCAAATGAACTAACCTGGAAATCTATTTCTGGGCAAACCTACAGGTTTGAATGGGTAGTATTTGGTGGTCTGCATTTCAGGTCTGCTCCCAGGTATGTAGGGGAAGGACTCCTGCTCTACTGTCTTCCTGTGCCACTTCTGTTTTTCTTTGGCTTGTTGGTTGTGTGGAGCACAATTTACTTATCATAATAGGCAGTCTGGGGCATGATGTAACAGGTGTATCAGGCTGCTTAAGATTTCTCTTATCATCAAATCAGTAACTTTACAGGTTTAGGCTTGGGTACAGCATAGTGCAGGAAAGCCCTTGGAGAAACATGCTCTGATCGGGAGGGAAACTACCAAGGCCAGGTCAGCTTCCACTCAGGTGAGAAGCAGGAGATATTGGTGGAACAATTCAGTGTAGAATAGACCCCTGAAGACAATTAGTCTTTTGGTAATCTCTTCTGCTGTCATTTGTAATCTCATCTCAGGAGCCCACAAGCACTGTGATGTGAGAAAACGGTAAGGAAAGATGAAGTAATCTTTCTTTCCTACTAAGCTTAATGAGTAAGGTCTCTTCAAGTTTATTATACAACATTGGTTGAATGCCAGAAAACATGAGTTTGAGTTTGAGAACGACATACTGATAGGAATTTCCATATGCAGTGATGAAGTTTGCAGGAGTTTCTTTCTTGCAACAAGTGCATATCTATAGTTCATAAAGAGTCTTCTTAAAGCTCCTGTGTCTTGACTTTATTTTAGATACTTTTCTTAACCTCTGCCAAATACTTACCAGTACGGGTGGATTAAAGGTATCAGTATATCTGAAGAGGAACAAGATGATTTGGTTTGCTATCTACGTATTGTCCCTGGAAAATGGGCTCCATTTCTTCATTTAGTTCACTAGTTACTATGTTTCTGGTAAATATTTCAATCCTAGGCATAAAGCAGCAGATGGGAATAAAAATTGTGGGTGCCAGGATGTGTGGGTGAGGAAAGGACTGTTAAATTATGAAAGGGAATGCAGTATTCAAAGAGAATAGTCTTTGTGGGGAAAGAGGTGGACCAGACAAAACTGAGGGCAGGACTTTGAGTGAATAATGAGAGAAAAGAAAGAGATAAAAAAGTGGGGACAATGAGGGAACAGCAGGCTCCAAAACCCAGTTAGATAGCGAAGTTCTTCATAATGCTGCGGAGGACAGAAGCAGCACAGTGCAGACGAGAAAGCAAACAGTGGGTGGAGATCTGTGCTAATGCTCCTAATCTACTTCTCCTGTCCTTATTTGTTCTCAGCGAGCTTGTATCTTTGACACTGTACCATGGAGACATACGTACAATGTTTTTTTTTTTTCAGAGACTGAGCCTCATAGATTATTATGGGTTAGGTTATTAACCCAGCACTCATGGTACAACAGGCTTCCACAACTTCACTTCTCATGTGGTTAGAAATAGTCATATAATTCTCAGCCTAAATTTATTCATGGCTGTTTTCTACCTATTCTTTCTCTGCGGTTTTCTTTGGTATAAACACTTTGTTGCTTTCCTTGATTCCCAATTTCCCTCATATATTCATATACATCCTATTTTTAATTCCTCATTTTTTCTAGTCTAAGCAAACCCCAATGAACCCCATGTGAAAGTGGTTGTGCATAGCTGCCACCCGGGGTTCTGAAATGACACACCATTTCATGGTTGCTCTCTAAGAGCTCCCTTAATGGCAAGCAGTGTGTGTTCAATCTGTTGCCTTTACATGGCCTGTCCCTTGGTAAAGCTCTTACTCTTGAGAGTTTCTGACATCCTGTATATAATAGAAATAAAACAGGAGCTGGCAGTTTGCAACATTATAAATAAATACCTCATACTGTGAGTGATACACAAATGTTGTATTCCTTTAAATTGTAGAAGATGAGGCTTTTAGAGTATGTTACCACTGGCGTTTTTCCTGTAACAAGGGGCTTAGACTACAGGCTAGGGAATGTTAAATAAATTTCTCAAGCTCTAATGACATTTTTTTTTTTTTTAAACTACTTTGAATTGGAACTGGTGACCTTGTCATTGCAGACATCGGAAAATTTGTTTTATAGTTTCTTTTACCAGCATAAATAAAGAGTATGTTGTGAAGACAGGCAAAAAGCAGCCATCAGTGTGTTAATTTAAATATAGAGATTTTTATGACTGGTCTAATGAAGATAACTCCAGCACTCAAGAACCATTTAAGTGACAATAAACAAAACAGCATCTGATAATACACCTTTCCGTTCATTGGCATCAGCAAAGTTAAATCATATTTGAAAAAGTACCACACAGAATTACATATGCAGAACAATTTTAGTTTGCAATCCCAAAATTTTCCTCTGTCTTTTTTTTTAATGACAACCTCTTATTCTTCTCAGAGTATTACTGCAAGGTACTTTAAGCACCCTATCATTAATCCTGAAATATGTATATATCTTCCTGCATTGTTAGTCAGATGAATGTGCTGTAGCTCTTATGATCACCTGAAGAAAATTACAACTTTGAGAGAAATATTTATATTGTAAATTTGCAAAAATATTACACGATCTCAAGTGCAAATACATAATTGCCTCCTATTATAGATTTAAAGGATGTGATTTTCAAGAAAATACACCCAGGAACTGTTGAACAAATGGTGCCTAAATTTGGATTTGGATTTATGCACCTAAATAATGGAATCTTTGAAATCCCTCAAAGCGTTGGGTGTCTGAAGTCTGGTAGGTACCTGAGATTTTGCCACTGATGTTCTTTCCGTGCCTTCAACTCAGTATACGCCCAGAGCTGCCTCAGTCATGTGTGAAGCTGTTCATTCCTGGCCACCCTAAGTACAACCACGTTCCAAAAATAAGTGCTCTTTCAGTGATTCTTTCATTCAATTTAAAATGGAGGCACCTATCTTCTCTGAGCTCTAGCTCAGGGCTAGGATCCTAGGGGAAAGCATGTCCTTTCAATACTGCCTGTATTTAAGGTCTACTCTTGTTTCTAAGCTTCCCTGGTTTTTCTAGCCCCTACAGCTAGTGACTCCCTGCTGGGAATTGCTGGAGATCATAGCCTTTCCCAAGACCTTTTTAGGGAACTGTGTCTTCCACCTGAGGTTTGTGTGTCTGCTCCTTAGGTAAGACAAGCTGTTGTGTCACAGTACCAAAATCTTGTTGTGGTACCAAACTTCAATTGCCTTTTGAATTTCAGGTCAAATCATGTGCCCTGCTCTTCTAGGTCTCTTCCAAAATTCCAGGCTTTACAACAGGGGCTCCTAGTCAACAGTGGTATCTAGCAGTGCTTTATGTTTGTAGCTGCTAATTATAAATGGTCATTGTAATTGTACTCAGTACTCTCCAAATATATTTTTTTTTTCCACATGGACAGATGCTAAAATTGTTCTGTGGCTATCTTGTAAATTGCTCTTTTCATTCTCAATCTCTTCTATAAATGATAACTCAAACTTGTACCTGAAAATTATCCTTGATACTTGAAAAAATCCCCAAATGTAACCACAACTTAAATAAGTAAGTAGTCTGATACTTTTTCTCCTCTATATTTCAGTATTACAAGATGTAGCGATGCTATTTTTACTATTTGATAAAGAAAACTAGTAGCTTGGCAGAAAAAAAAAGTTACAGTTTTAGCTTTTCTTTTCTCTGTGATGTAATAGATCTGTTCAACTCTAGCAGGTTTTTTATACCTTTTATTGAGACAAATCCTGAAATCCTTATTCTTTCCTTCCTCAGGACAATCTCCTTTTAACTTCAATGAGATAATAAGGCTTATGCTGCTTTGTAAAGT